>VANL01000413.1:0-35586 GCA_006352455.1 Brachionus sp. 'Tiscar' | reverse complement strand
AATCTCTTTAAAGCCATAATTAATTCATTTAAGCAAATTGGATCATTAAAATTAGACTGGTTATAATTCCTAAAGAAAACAGAGTTAGAATTTAGTATTTCGATATCTTTCTCAGTATCAATTAAATCAGAATTAGGACTAAATATTGAAGATAAGAGTTCTCCGAAGCATTTTATTAATAATTTTTAATTAATTTATATAGCAAATTTTTTTTCTGAAAAATTCGCTAATTTGAAAACAATCCTTCAATTATCAACAACAAATTTATGATGAAAAGTAAAGCGGTTTTATTTAAGATTCTAAAAAAGGGATAAGAAATTTATTAAATGAAAACTAATTGTTTGATTTTTAAAAGTAAAGCTACTGTATATTTATTTCAAATAAGATTTGTCAATTAAAAAAAAGATAAAAATTAAAAAAAATTTGCTTGGGTCTAAATTGACCCATTTTTCGAGGGATAAGGGTTAATTACTATATTTTATTTAATCGTAATGAAATAAATTTTAAATCAATTCACAATCAATTTTTTCTACTTCTTAATTTGACTTTGTGAACATGAAAAAAAGTTCAGTAGTTTGTGGAAAAAAAGGCGCACAAGATTTGTTCAAAAAATTTAACTTTGTTAAAAATTTACTATTTATTTTTATTTTTAATTAAAATTAAACTAAATAAAGTTAGATTTAATTGTATACGGAAATTTTTGCTCAAGCAACTGTATATGATAGTGCTGTAAGAGCAAGAAGCTAGATAGAATATTTTGCTAAAGTCAAAAAAATTTGTGCATACTTTTGGCAAAAGACTACAATTTGAATTGATCAAAATGTCTCCAAATACAAAAAATAATATGCCAAACTCAACCATTCGCATTGCTAGCAAAATAACAAGATTTGTGCACACACCAATTTTGATGTTTAGCTCATCTTTTTCTATTTTTTTTACTCTTCTTGGATCACTCGATCTAAAAGCATTTATTTTTTGTCTATAGACCATTCTTAATTTTACAATTAGAAGCGTATCTATTACCACCAAAGCAAGATAAAATATTATGTCATTAATTAGAAAATTAATAATAAATATAACATAAAAAGGCAAAAATCTTTTTTCTATTTCGTTAAAAAATAACCTGGCCCGGTTTGTGTCTGTCCAACTTTTAAAATTTAGCTTTATTGGAAACTCTGGCTCAAAATAATAACATTCATTATAAATAATAAAGTAATTTATTTTAGATGTCCAAATAGTGGCTGTGTTAAGTGATGAAATTATGGCTAGAATAGCAGCTAGAATTAAAATTCTAAACGCCTTGTTTTTGTTTTTCCATTTGTCATAGAAATTTTCCAGTCGATTATTTCCACACATTATCAAGTATCTATCAAAAGAAATTACAACCAAACAAATATTGGACAGTGTTTTTAAAATGTTGTTCAAAAACTCTACAAAATAGATGTCATAAATTTGAGCCAGAACACTTCTACTAATTTGTGAACAAAAGTAGCCATTAAAAAAAACACAAACATTTATTAGATGAAATGAGTAAATAAAACAATAGATTAAATTAAACAATGAATTTAGAAGCATTAGAGTGAATATAAAGTCTCTTAGGTCTTTGCGAACATTGTTTGAGTGATTTTTAGCGCTTAGTATACAAATATTTAAAGCGTTTGCAAGCATTCCAACAATACTGAGTATTGGTGATAGAAAAAGATTTCCTATAGAAAGTATTGAACTTTCGAACAAAAAATCAATTTTGTTCCAAGTCAATTTTTTGGTCTTAGGCCGAGTACATTTTGAAATCATGTTGTCAAAATTACAGCTTTTGTTCATGCACAGATTTGAATTAAGAGTGTTAATTTTTTGTCCCAGTGATGGATCATCGTTCTGAAAAATCCATTTAATTGTGCAAGAGCAGTTGGCATTTATTTGAAGTTGGGGAAAAATAGTCTTATTTTTTGGAAATTGTTTGAATAGACAAAAATCCTCGTCTGGAAATTGATATGAGTCAATAAAAAAAAACTTTACAACTAGATCACTTTTAACTAGGTTCAAATAGCCAAAAAACCAGTCGGAATTTGAAGATATTATGGTGCCAAAATTCGAAAAAGCAATGCTCAGCAAACTAAGCTTTTCAAATGCAAATAAAGCATCACTTTCGGCTAGTTCAATTTTGCCAGACAAAAGCAATTTATCTGTGTTTTGAAATAAATCAAATGAAAAAATCTCTTTGTTTAATTTGTATTTGTAGAATTTAAATTTTAAAATATAAACATTTAAATTTAATGTTTTGTTCATAATTTTAAAAGATAAATAATTTTTTTTCACAAATAAATTCGAAATTCCATTAAACTCAAGCATAGTCAATGATAGATTTTGAAATATAAAAGGACATGTGTTGGCATAAAATTTAACAGATGTTGAAAATATAATTCTGTCTACATTTTGAAAAGGTCTTATTTCGCCATGTGAACAAGTAAATTTTTCTGATTTATTTGAATAGAATGAAAAATAGGTGTAATAAAATGAGAGATATATTTTAGTTTTTGATGATAGTGAATAAAATGGCCTTGATAAAACATTTATTCCGTTTATGTTAACTAGGATAAAATGTGTGTTTGGACTCAACGATTCAGAATCAAAATCAATGCTTAGACTTTGGTCTAACCTGAGCATACTTTTGCCAATTAGTCTTAGTTCTCTGTAGTAAATTTTTTTGCTCCTAAGACAACTAAAATCAACTTGGCCAAAAAAATCTATGTAAAATTTGAATGATATTGAATATCTATTGTTAAAAATTCTAATAGGCATTATTTTGAAATAATTGTTTTGAATAAAATTTGAACATCTTGCTATGTCTATGGTTTTATCAATTTTTTTTGAAATATCTCGAATTTTGTAGGAAAATCCGATTTTAGAATAAAAACATATAATCAGTAAATACTTAAAAAAAAACATCTATGAAATATTTTGCTAAAAATTCACTAATAATTTATTTGATTTTTATTGTAAATTTTAAATTTTAAGATACATTTTAAATTCACCTATGGAAATAGATTAATTTTTTTAAGTAGATTTTATTAATTATTTTTAATGCATTTGTGTGTATAAATGAAAAAATTTAATTTGGTTTATTAGTAAATGTTAAAATTAGCTGTAAATTGAAAAAATTCAACAGCAATCTAGGCTTTTCCAAAATGAGAACAATTTTTAAATTTGATTTTTTCCCAATTAATTATAAACATTTAATAGAACTAAAACCAAAATACTTCCTTTTTTAAAATTTAGCTATTACAGTGGGGACACTTAAACACGAGCTTCGATTATTCAGACTTATTTTCTACATTCCCTAACCTCTCCTAAAAATTCCCAATCAGAGGTAAATATACGACAAAAAATATGAATTACAAATAGATCAACAAAAAAATTAAAAGCCTAAGTGTGGCAAGAATTTAATTGATCCAATAGATAATTTAAAAGAAAGCATGGCTGAATTTAGAGTTAAAAATCTGCATCAAATTTCAATTGTAAATTATTTTTTAAAAATTTAATTAATATGTTACGATATGAAAATAACCGTTAAACTAACATTATCAAAATTTTCAACTTATCTAGATTTTATCTTTATGCTTTTATAAAACATTGAGACATAAGTTTTTATGACACGATTTAATTCACAATTTATTTTGATAAAACTTTATTATTAATGACCTTTTTAAGTTACAACTACTGAATATAAATAAAAGTTGTAATTCTAAAAAAAGCTTTTTAACTTTGTAATTTTCCTTATTATAATAAATATTATAACAAACGTTTATTCAACACAATCTAGTCACTGTCTCATCTCTGAAGTAAATCTAAGGGATTCGGGCCAAATTCTCTAGACTAACAAACATCATTTAAATCAAAATTAAAAATTAAATCAATTTATGTGCTTTCAGTGCACGGTGTTCTTATTTAGAAAAATATATAAATAAACTTGAAAAAGTTCAAAGAAGAGCAACTAAGTTGATTCCAAAAATGAGTGGCTTAGATTATCAACAACGCTTGTTGAGGCTTGATTTAACTAATTTGAATACAAGGAGATTAAGAGGTGATCTAATTCAGATGTACAAAATGGTAAACAATTATGA
Organism: Brachionus sp. 'Tiscar'; assembly: GCA_006352455.1. NCBI lineage: Eukaryota > Metazoa > Rotifera > Eurotatoria > Ploima > Brachionidae > Brachionus > Brachionus sp. 'Tiscar'. The sequence goes on along the minus strand of VANL01000413.1, from coordinate 31,465 downwards.
AGAAATTAAATTTAATAATGGAATCAGTTACAGTCTTAATACAAAAACTGGTAAAAAAAAAATGTAGATCCAACTGAAAAATTGCCGAAAATTCATTTCTCTATAAGATGGTATGTCGCATTATGAAGCTTTATATGTTTTTCGATGACTTTTAGACACTTAAATGAGACCAAATTTTTAGTGGGTCGTTAAACATCAGACCTCCCTAGTACAAAATTTTTTTTTTACTTTGCTTTGATTTTACCTCTTTCAGCTATCAGTGCCCATGTGTCATCGAATATCCATCTTTTCCTTTGATGTTTTACAAATCCGAGAACCTCTTCTGCTATTTTACAATAGACTTCCCGAATTTCTGACCATCTTCTCTGTATATCCGGCTCCTCTTGGTGTTCATGATTTTGAAGCCTCTTTCTAAGCTTTGTGCTTTATTTTGTTTTGCTTTTGGGATCAGCTAGACGTCCAACATCGTATTTATTTTCTGCATTTATCTGATATACTTTACTAAGTTTCAGTTTTATATACGCTTCTTCCAAATAGTGATCACTATATATATGTCGGCTCCTCTAAAGACTTTAATGTCATTTAGGGAAGACCTCCATCTTTTATTGATCATTATATGATCAATTTGGTTTAAAGTTTTCTTATCTGGAGATCGCCATGTCAGTTTGTTTAAATTTCTGTGCTGAAACACATATATAGAGGTTGTTAGTCATACATAGATCTACTAGTCTTTCATCATATTTATTTTTGACTGCCCGTATTTTTATAAGTTCCTAAAATTGGACGCTCAAGCTGACCGGCCAAGTGACCACCTAAACCCCTCCGCTAAATGGACAGGATTCGTCTGGCCGCATCCAGCACTTTTAATTTGTATAATATACCTTAAATTTTTAATTTTTTTAAAATAATATTTCTTTATTGGATATTCGAGACTTTTATTTAAAATTTAAAAACTCGAATATCAAATAAAGAGACTAAATTTTTTTTGAGCCGTTTTATGACCGACTACATGGCCTCAAGGCCGGTCCCCAACACTGTTACACAATAAAAATTTGCTTAGAAAAAAAATTATAAAACAAAAATTATTTTCATTTTGACAATTTATTTTGTTTATTAAACGAAAAAAATAAAATTTTTTCAAAATTAAATTTCTTTTTTGTTAAACTTTGAAAAATGTTAACCTTTCTTAAAAGAAAAGTTGAAAAAAGATGTAAATATTGTGCATTTTGACAATGAATCTTGATTAAACTCTGCCAAATCTAACTTTAACTAAGAGATGATAAAATTTACTAGATTTTGTGGTGAAGCCTCATTTTTAAAATCAAAATTAAAGCCATATATTTTTGGTCTTAAATGATTTTAATTTTTAGATTCAAATTAAATCATTGTGTGCTTGGTTTGAAATTCAATGTAAGACAATAGAAGAATATCATTGAAGCCAAAATTTTTTTTTTTTTAAATTACAATTGAAACAAAAATTGTTAGCAATTTAAATCAGAAGTAAATTCGATCTAGTGGAAGCATGCTAATGGAATAGTTTAAAAAAATAAGTTTAAAAATTAAAAAAATCTGTTATTTCTGATTTTTATGTATTTTATTTTTATATGTGTTATCCTAAAAAAAACATGATCAGTTTGACATTGCTTTAGCTTTTTAAATATATAACTTTTTTAAATAAATTTTTTTACTATTAAAATTTAATATTTTTTTTCAGCTGATAAAGTTGTTATTAATTCAGATACAGTTAATGTTTTTTAAAAAAAAATTGATAAACTTGGTTTAAACAAGCTATTATGATGAGGCTAAACCCTCGTCTTCCATGTGCTAGCACATTCATTAAAATTATTATTAAATTAACTGCTTGAAAACTTTTTCAACCGATCTCTGCATTTATATGATTTAAAATATGGAAAGTATCAAATTAATAAAGATCCAATTTTATTTAAAAATACAATTAGTTGATTTTTGTCTTTAAATTTCAGATTTAAATACACAAAATAAAATTTATTAAAGATTATTTTGGCTCCGAAAATTCAACTGACTCTCTCATCTAAGCACAGCTCAAACATTCATAAACCTTCTGCAAAATCTTCCTCAATTTTTTTTCAAATGCTTTAATTTTAATTTTTTAAATTAAATGAAAAAAATCCTCCTTTTTCTTGTTTTAGGACATGTATGATCCGATATTGATCCTATTTGAGAAATGAATAAAAATAATAAAGATTAGCCACAGTAAGTGCCCTTCCTTTGGCCATTAACGAAGCTTATATTGTTTCAGTTTTGTCAAACTTGTGTTTAAAACCATTGACTGTTCCAGATTCACAAATTTGTGCTGTTAGTTTGTTCCATCATTTCACCTCTAGTAAATATCAACAAACTGATTTGATTGAGAACACGTTTTTATGACAAATTTCAGTATAAATTTTTGTAAAAATAGGTGAATAGTCTTTTATTTGAACAGTTAAAAATTAAAAAAAAAGAAAGGGTTTTATAAATTAGATATTTAATTTATTATTTAGTAATGTATGGCTTTAATTCTATTGTTGGTTTTAATAAAAAAAAATTAATTACTTGAATAAACGAAGTGTCAGCAATTTTAGATTTAGTAAAAAAGAAAAAAATAAATTTTTTATTTAATTCATTGGTTTTAGATCAGCGTAATTTTAAATTAATTCAATTAAAAATAAATGTATCATATATAGCTTATTTTAATATTGAGCAGAATTCATTCCAAGTTTATTTATAGAGAAAGTATTATTTTCTAAGAAATTTAGGTAATTCATTAAAGCAAATTTTAATCTTTAATTTTTTGTTTCTGTCTCAATTCTGTTTTCTGTTTTCTCAAATATTTATTTAAAATATAGTTCGGCAAAGCCTTGGCCTTTTCTCAAATATAATTTTGTTCAAAAGATCAATGTCTTATTTTGAAATAATATTTAAGAATTTTATAACAAAGGGAAAACAGACTAAATAAAAAACATCGCTAGGATGGGTTCAAAATTATAAGATAGTAAATTTCAAAAATTTCAGTGTTCAAGAAAATTAAAAAGGTTTTTTTGTCAAAAATATTTTTTTAGTATGTCTTAGGCTCTGTTGACGGACCCATATCTTGTCCTGCAATACATGCTCTTTGTCCTCCTCTAGACATAGTTACTGGTTTGAAGAAGAATTAAGATATATCAATATGTATATATATATTTTATTAAGAAAATTTTAGTAATTTTTTTTCTTGGGTCTAAAGACTTTAGTGAATTACTATTAAACTAAAACTTATAAAACATAAATAAAACATGTAAATTTAAAATTATATATATTATATACAGTAATTATATATTTTGTTTTTTAGCTTTTAATTTTTTTATTGTTTTGGGTAAAAACGTTTATAAAAAAATAATATCTAATTGATTCAGAATTTTTACCGTAACCGCTTGATTAAAACTCCAGGAATAAAACTGTAGTTCCTTCTTTATACGTAAAGGAGAATTTAATATTTTAAGCCATTTATAAAGGCTAAAATTCAGCTTTATTCCAGGAGTAAAGGCTGAAAAATAACGGACATCTTTGAAAAATTGTGGAGTTAATTTTGAAAATCATTAAAGTCAAATTTAGCTTTTATTCTAATTTCAAAAAAAAAAGTTCGGTTTTATTCAATATTTAATTAAAGTTTTGTCAAAGTATATCAAAAAACTTTTAATTTATTTTTCGAATAATTTTGCCATTTTCGTCTCAATTAAATATTGAATAAAACCGAACTTTTTTTTTAATAATTTTTAAAGCACTCAGTTTTTCATATTGGAATAAAACCGAACTTTTTTTTTTTAATTTAGAATAAAAGCTAAATTTGACTTGTTTTCTTGTTGATCAAATTCAATCTAGTTTATGCTTTATTTTTTGTCTTTTTTTCAACATTTCTTCAGCTTTTCACGCACAAAACAAATTATATTTGGTGAAGAGTATATCATGCTTTGTTAAGATTTCAAAAATAATTTCTCATATTTTTTTGATTAATATTTTTTTCTTTTTTTTTTTAAATTAATCAATATAAGTTTAAAAAATAATGAAGAAAAAAATTTTTTTTTCAAATAATGTAACATAAATTTAAATTATAACTAAATTAAGAGAATATTTTTTATGCACCTTAAACACAACCAAAAATAAACATCTACTCTCTAAAATGTTAATTTAAAGAAGAAAATAAAAAAAAAAAAAAAAAAATTTAAAAATTAAAATTATTCTCTAAATGAAGTTCAATTTCGACACAGACCATTCGGAGATTGACTCACTGCCAATAGACACAATCGATTCAAAGTACTTGCGCGAGTTTTATCTACGGCTGAATTCGCGTGGAATCTATGCCAATCAAATATGCGATCGTGCACTCTATCAATCGATAGAGGACTATCTCAATTCCAAAAACACTCTGACCACTCTTTGCTGCAACACAATTCTGAACACAAACAGCGAAAATTTTATTCAAAACTCTCTCAAACTAGTGCCTAAACACTTATACGAGCCTTTGCTAAAAAGCTCATTGTACACAATGAACGATTTGGCAATACATGTAAAATTCTTAAGCCAAATTGTAGATCAAATATCCTAAAATAAAATTTATTTTAGTATATTATTGAATCATGGCCATTTGAAAGTCTAGACATAGCTAGATATTTTTTCGAAGCATATTCTTCTTTGTTGCTCTTTTACAACACTGACACTAATTCGTACACAGGCAAAATAGCATCCGATATACTCAAATGGCTGTACATTGGTTCTAAATATGCCAAAATGATCACTTGTCTATTTCTCAAAAATCAGGCCAACTCGGACTACAAGCTGCGTATACTTGACTTGACTGGTCTTCCTTTATCAAACAATTTAGTTAAAAAATTGCTCAATAGAGAGCTAGATTTTGGCAATGAAGACTCGGACACGTCTAATTTAAGTGATTTGGATGATGTTTCGGATTTTTTTTCCAGTGAAGATGATCAGACAGACAGCTGGTCGGATTGTTCTGAAATGGACTCACAAGATGAGCCGTTCTCCATGGACTCGTCTTACAGTGAACTTCACTTTAGCAAAATAAACAAGTCTAGTTTATATTGGGAAAAAAAAAGCCTCATCAAACTGGATATTATATTGCCTTGTTCAAATTTAAAAGAGACCTTTGTTAAATCAATACAGAATAAAAATCACACAGTTAATTTGGAGATTAAATTTAACAAGCTTGATTTGACCATTAGAGACAAAAAGTGCTGCATAATGGACAATGAAAATTTTAACTCACATGCATTGGTAATTTTAATTTTCTTAAATTTTAAACTAATGGCAAAATTTAGTATTGGTGACCAAAAATATTTTTTTCTAATTTGAGAATTATTATTAATTATTTTGTTAAAAAATATTTTATAGTTAATTATATAAATTTGAGTTTGTATTTAAAATTAGATAAACAGGTAAATTTTATTTTTCGAAATAAGCTGAGTAAAACTTGAAATAAATTTGAGCAATGATATATTTTAACACTTTTTTCAAAAATTCAAACAAACAGGTCAAAAATTTTTTTTGAGTATTCTTTTTTTTTAATTCAAGAGTAAGAATTGTATTTATTTTTTAACAGAAATTTTGATCATCGAAAGACAGTCTTTTTTTTATTGATTAAAAATTTCAAAAACAGTGATAGCTTTCTTTTTGTTGTCGATCCGGTCTTTTCAGGACCGCCACCCAACACTAGAAAAATTAGTATTTAATTTTTTAAGCAAAATTGATTTTTTTTTTTTGGCAAAAATTAGAAAAATAAAATAAAAAATCCGACCTGGACAAAAGTTATAAAGTCAAATAAAAAAAAAATTTTTTTTTGAAATTTTATTTTATTTGCATTTATTTTATTATGCATTTGGTACAGCACCAAAAATTAAGAAAAAAAAAACATTTGTCATTGTGTTTTAAGTCTGGCCACAATATTTTAGTGTTAATAAAAGTCACAAATTTGTTTTAAATATTTATTAAAATAATAAGAGTGAAATTTTTAGACTGACTATAACAAGGATGCTTCTTTAATTTATATCCAACTCATAATTAGTAATAGTATTTAAAATAAAGTAATACAACTAACTAAATATTTATTTATTAAAACAATATATAAAAGTATGTTAATTTTTTGGCTCTATGATAAAATAGCAGAGTATAGAATAAATCAATTAAAATAGCAAGTTTAAAATAATTCTATTCAAAAAAATTAATTAATTTTTTCAAATTGTCAATTTATTCAAATTTGTTTTTTTTTCTTATTTGTAATTAAAGATTAAAAAAAACTATTGAAAAATCTCATAAAATTCTTATTATCGTACAACCACCTGTTTGACATTCAACTAAGCAAGAACAATTTGTGCATCTCCATCGAATGTTTTTTACCATTAGTTTTGTAATAGTCTACTTCGAATTTTTGCTTTTTTGATTATTTTATTTTAATTGATTTGAGATACCACAGACTCAAGAATACTTAGGTCTTCTAATAGGTGACAGTAAAAAGTTGAGAGGAGTTTTTACTCTTTATACGGATCTGGTTGTAAATCAAAATCGGCATGTCCCAATTTAGTCAGTTTTCCCAATCAATTTTTCGGTATCATCTAGATTTGGTCTTTATTAGTGAAAATAAACTAAATGAACTAGACATAAGACAAAATTTATTAATCAAAAGAGCACTGGAAATTAAGAAATTTTCCAGAATTAGACCTATTTTAGAAACCTTACACTTAGAGATGGTTGAACAACTTTACATGAGACACAAGATTTTCTTTTTAAAGAAATTAAGTATGCTGAATTATCTTGACTTTGCTTCGCGATAATTATAAAAAGTTTGATCAGAAAAAGACCTCCTTTTGTAAACAACTAAATAATGTGGAGAAAAAAAACTCATACTGATGTTACTATTTGACTATAGTTTGAAGACTTCTCTATTAAATGATCTTTTAAAGATAGATTTTTATAAATTATTGTGTTTTATTTATATTTATTTCTATTAACTCTTTCCATATGGTAAAAGCCTACCGAGTTAAATTTCTTGACTTAATAATTATTCAATTGTAAAATATGCATTTAAGTCTAAGTATTCTAACTCTTTTCTTTTTTTTTTATATATATATACTTTAATTTGTCCATTGGACTTAAACTCAAACTTAGATAAATAAATAAATTTAATAGGCTTAAAGTGAGAGAGAAAAAAATTGCTATTTTATAATTGCTAATTTGTACATGAAAACAAAAATTTTCCTTTTTTAACAGCTTTTTTATGCATGCTATTAATAATAATATTAGTTAATATTCTACGGTCAATTTGGTTTAATTAAATTGACAAAGCAGAACGACTAACGTAGTCCCGCTATAGTAGACTTTTAAATCTTTTGGTTCATTTCTACCCACGTATTTGATTTGGTTCACCTTCTTAATTGGATGTTACCATTACTCAATAATATGCCTCTTTTTCACAAACTGATAATAATGCTTATTCTATTTTTTTTGCATATATTAATTTAGAAAAATCCAATTTTTAATTTTGAATATTTCAACAAAGTTGTTTGTTTGTTTGTTTTTCTTTTCTTTTTTTTTTAATTTTTTTTTTTGCTCCTGTTATCGTTCCCATCATCTCCTTTCAGCCCCTCAGATCTCATTTAACAGATAAACAGTCAGCAGGAAAAATCTCCAAAGGGTAACACGATTTTTGTTCTCTTATTTTTTTTTTTTTTTAATATATGGATCACTTTTTTTCTTCTTTTTTTCCGTGTCTACCGACATTGTCTAGTCTGTTTTTGAACTGGTTGGTCGATCTTGCTGTTACAACCGACGTTGGTAACGCATTCCATTTTTAACTATTCTGTTTGATAGGAAGTTTCGCCTTACTTCACATTTTGTTAGCTGCGAGCGAATTCGATGCTTAGCTCGTCTTACACCTCCACTTGGACCATCATTATTCACTGAAGCACTTAATTCTGCATCATAATGCCAGTTCACACGATTGAATTTGTTTTGAATTTTAGATGTATTTTAAATGTTCTTTTTGTACTCTGCTATTTTGTAAGGTTCTATTAATCACTATAACACATTTTAGAGAAAAACATTTCAAAGTTTAGAAAAAAAGTTTTATTTAAATTTTTTTATTACAATTCCTATTAAAATTTAGATTTTAGAAGTCAATTTAATTATGAATGGCTTTAAATTCTTTCTATCACCAATATTACTTTTTTTATCACCAAAAAATCTCACTTTTCTAAAAATACTTTTATGAAACAAAATAACTTATTAAATATAAAATTATTTCTTTAATATAAAATTTTTACAAAAAAATGATTCAGTATTCTTATTTAAATAGCAAGATACTAAGAGTCGAATTAGACAAGCCTGAAAGAGGACTTAATTTTGTTTTTATTAAAAAAATTTTTCCTTTTTAATTTTTATTCAACAGGTAAAAATTTATACAGATTTTATAATAGTTTTGCCAAATTTTGTTCACTAGTTGTTTATTTTTTTGTCTTTAATTTAAGTAGGTGCCATGTTTTTACAACTATTTTAATAAATATTTGATCAAATACTTATAAAATTTATTAGACAAAAAGAAAATTAATTCAAAAATTTTTTAAGAAAATAAATGGATTGGGAATTTTTTTCAGCGCAAATTTAAACGAAGCCATGTACACATTTAATTTGGTAAATAAATTTTCCAATATTCAAGAGCTAAATTTGTCTGCGTTTGGTCAAGAGAGCTTGTTGAGTTCACTATTGGACAAAACACATGCTTTGAACACATTGTCAGATTGCTTTGCAGAGCTGAAACAATTAAAAAGACTTAGATTGAACATACCCGGCTGCAAACACAGACTAGGCTTTATACTTAAAAATTTAGCCAGTCCTCTAGAATACTTGAATTTGACATCATGTGGCCTAGTCGAAAAAGACTTGGACTTTTTGGCCAGCTCAATTCACACGTCAACAATCAATAACCTTGTTTTGAGCAACAATGATCTCAACAATCAGTGTGATGCTTTGATTAGACTTCTTAAAAAAATGAAGTTCAACATACAAGTACTTGACTTGGGCTGTAATTCGTTTCAGTTCGATGTCTATTTTAAAATAGTCAATGAAGTGATAGTGCAAATGAGCAATCTTCGAATGCTGGTCACTCTAGATGTGTTCAAATTTGACAATTATTTAAAATTAGCCGAAAAATTGAGCCTCTTGGGTAAGTTTGTTAGTTGGCGAATAAACTATTCGTCAGATTATTATGAAAAATCAGCCAAAATAAAGAATAGATACAAATTCAAAAAATTCAAACAAGACTACATTGAAGCACTTGAGCGTAGACTTGCCACAACAAATGGTTCAAGATCTGTCAAAATTACAATCAATGATCCTGATTTAAATTTTATTTTAAATGAAATATTCTAGACATTTATATATGTAAAAATTTAACTAAGATCAAACAAGATCTTAAAAATAAAATTAGCCATAATTATTTTCACTGTCCATTTTAAAAATTAAAATTTTATTTTGTTTAAATTTGTACATTAATTAGGTAAATGAAAAAAAAAAATTAATAAAATATAAAAATAAAACAAAAAAAAGCAAAAAAATGTTCGTCTTGGTTTTTTGATGAATAAAGAAATTTGTTTTGATTTTAATTTATATTCCAGTTCTTTTGGTTTTTATATTGTTAACTTTTTTTCCAGTTTATTCAAAGCTTAAAAAACAGGTTAACAAATCGAAACCCAAACCAATATCATTTTTTAATTCTAGGACCAAGCTAAAGAAAATGTCTCAAAGATTTAAAAATTTTCTATTTATGTTTTTTTTTTCTTTAATTTCTTTTAATTTCTGAAACAGTAATTGGTTCAATCAGATTATTTGGTACCTGATTTTTTAGGAAATCTGATATTGTATCTGCATATGTATTTTAGGGGGTGGGCTTATATCGTCGAAAAGAGGGTGCTTATAGGCTAATACTAATTTTTAGCCCTGGGCTAGTATGTCAGGTTTTACGATAAGTGTCCCAATAAGAACATGCCTAGAAAATATTGAAAATGAAACCTATAGAAAAATGCAATTAGAACTAACGAAATTCTACCAACAAAGAAGAATCTTGAAATTAGGAAAAAAGGGTGATAAAAACATATCTTATGCATCCAACATTGACTTAACTGAATTGAAATTGCTTATTCATCTTGATTGGGTTACCTCCTGGTTCGACTCGACTACGAAAAAACATATTTAAAAAAAGAAACTGAAAAGTCAAAAGGGAAAAGAAAAAGGAAAAAAATTAAAAAGAAAACCAAAATTGAATAATAACTATTGAAATTAAAAGAAAGTAATAATTTTTAGCATTTAAAATTATCGGATGCTGCCCTACTTTAGTCTTAAAATTAATTATTTTATTTTTATATATTTTTACCTCGCCTACAAGGCGTTCATTGAATAAATAAATAAAATAAAATAAGCAAGCATTCAAAAATAAAAGAAAGTATCAAAGAGGAACTTGTTTTCTTCAAAAAACGTATTGAAAACAAAGTAGTTGCTAATTACACGAAAAAGCAGATAGATAATTACAAATTTTCATCAATGTCTTTTTTTTTTCATGAGATAAACTTAATAAGACAAAGTTAATTTAAATAAATAAAAGGAAATACTAAACATACTGAATTTAGAACAAAATTTTTTATTTATTACTTTTTTTTAGAAAAATATAACACTAATTTTCTAAGTAGAACAAAAAATCTCATCTGTTTCAGGCTCTTCACAACTAATGATGCCTATTTAGATGATTTATTGAGTTCAAATTGGTTGTGTTGTTAATGCTTCTGTTTTTAGCTTAGTACGACCTATTCGACGTTTTCTTTCGTTTTATTGAATATTAAGAGATTAATTAATAATTAATTTTTATTTTTTTTTGGTTGTATAAAAGTTTCATTTCAATCAAGTATGTGAAAATTTAAAATGTCATTAAATACAAAAAAAAATGTTTTTATTTAGTTTAGTTACTAATTAAGTATTTTAGTTTTTTAATTGTTGTTTAAAAATATTAAAAAAAAAAACTTTATGTCACATAAATTTGATTTGATTCAAGAATTTTTTTTTCTCTTTTATATTTTAAACAAACTCTAATCAAATTAAAAATCATTTCAAATATTTCTATAAAACTCAAAAAACTCGCGCCCATAAACAAGCCAAATTGACCCCCTATCAGTCCCAGCATTGTAGAAAAATCCATAGCTGGTGATTCTTTTATATTAGTGAAATGCAAATTTTCGTAAAATATTGAGACCATCAATACTGAAGAACCAAGTTCAGAAGACTCAGGAATTTTTTTTTCACGTTTTTCTGTGCTCGTTGAATCGCTTACAGTCACACTATAGCTCTGTTTGACTTTGGATGAGTTTTTTGAATTTTTTGTAGTTTGTTGCTGACTAGTAGTAGTCGAAAGCGTTGTCATTAAACTGTCTGCAGGAATATATTCAACTAGTGGATTAAATCTATCAATTAGATTATCTTGAAATCTCAATATATTTCCATAATAATCAGTTGGATAAATTGACTGACTAATGCTTGTTGAATAAATCATTTGGTCACAATCGCTTGGACAAAATGGACCGCAAACTTTATCAATACTTTTATCCATGTCGAAGAAATCTCTTTGCTCTTTGACACATTTTAATTCTTCGCTAGTTTTACAAATTGCTAAATTTTGATCTACTATTGGAATACTTGGATCAGCACAAGCACAATTGGGAACTATTTGCTCATATTGCAAGCATAATTCATAGCAAAGTTTCTGATAATATCTCGATATTGAAATGGTGTATTTGTAGTAATCAGAATCGTCAGAGAGTAGTTTGTTTGGATTTTTTCTGCAGCTGCTATATGGTGGTGGCTCTTGCGAGTAGTTTGTTCTTGAAATTGCCAGAAAAGTTCTAGCACCAGTTGAAACTTCGATTCCATCATATTTCAATATGGGTCTTGTGCCTCTGTCATGAATTACAACTTTAATTCCCTTGTTTATAGAAAAAAAATCCTGTCTTCCACTGACACCTACAAAAATTTCCATTTTTAAACCATTATCAGAGCCTGGTTTGCTGATTTTCAAGCCATCCTTATTCTGGCCATTGGCATCAAATAAATCATTAAAGGTATAGCAATTTCCAAAGTCATTGTCTCTGAACCAGCGAAAATCTTTAGCAAAGCATTCCTCATTGTTGTAAAAACAACTAATTAACATTGTATCTATTGTAAATCCAATTTTTTTAATGTTTTCATTTGATAGACTTTTATCAGAAGTAACATGTGCTGTCAAAATGCGTTTTAATTCATCAATTTTCAAAATAGCAGTATCGTTTTCAGACAATGAAACTGCCGGTCTAATTGAATTGTTGTACAAAACGCTTTCCAAATAGATCGAAGTAAATTCGTCTGATCCGAAATCGAATGGGTTCAAATTGCATATGGTAATTGCAGGAAATGGCGATGGTGAATCCGAAACTATTTTGAAGTTGACTACAACTTCATATTTGAAAAAAGTCAAGATGATAGACACAACAGCTTTAATTGAAAGGTTAAAATGTTTCAGAAATGGCCATTGTGAATTTTTAAAACTAAAAAAAATTAAAATAAAATCTACAGGAAACTTTAAAACATAGGTTTTAACATGTCTGGTGATTTTAAAAAAATTTCATACGCTTTTTAGTACTTTTCTAGTTCCAAAAATCACCATGGCTCAAAATTAGCCTAATTTATTTTATTTTGAATATTACTAAAAATACAATATGCCATGAACAATAAGACCAGCATCAACCAAACAATCCTAATGGTCCAACTATCAGTTCTTACCATGTTAGAAAATCCATGACTAGTTGTATTTTCACACCACTCTTTAACACATTTTTTTATCAGTTCTTGAACATCAACATTTTTTTGAATGTTATTTTTGGTCTTTAAAAAGAATATTTCCCCATTTGAATTAGGCAATGGCGATATTTTTTTGCAAGGTGTCGAAACTCTATGCTGGCTCATTTCTGAATAAAAGAAAAATGTATAAGCATAAAAAAATTCTAAAAAAAATTTACTTTTTTTACTCTTAGAATTTTGATTTTAATAATTAATATTCTGCTTAAGGTAATTTAAAAAAATTTTTTGAAATCATCGATTGAATAAACAATCAAATGATTTAAATTTAGTTTTTCTTTTTTTTTTCAATAAAAACTAGATTGGAAATAGAATGTGGAAAATTTATGAATTTAGTTTAGTAAAATATCCAGCAAACATTTAAAATTCAAAGATTAGAATTTTATTTTCTTTAAGTTTTTTTTTCTAATTATTAGAAAATTACGTCTTTACATTTTAAAAATAGAATAAAATAAATGTATTGATTTCAGTAATCTTATTAATGTTTTTTTTTGTTTTTATTATTTTTGTACCATAAAATTAATAAAAATTTCTTAAAACGATTCTTTTTTTTTTCTTATTTTAAATTAAATTGGAGTTTTTGCCTCGTTAAAATAACAAACTATGATAAATTTAGGTAAATAGGAAAAAATTCCACTTATAATTAAAAAGAGATAAAAAAAAGAAAAGGTAATAAAATTCTACAATAATATCATTAAAAGAATCACATTTCTTGGTTTTTTAATTACAGCACATTTAAATTCGGGAAAAATTTTTGTTTTAATAGAATTATTACTTCTCTTTGTCACTTATTTTTTTAAATAAATTCGAGGGGCACCTCAGGCTGCTCAGAATGGAATTAAGTCCTTCTTTTTAGCCCGGCGTTAATAAATAAAATGAGTTAAGTAAAAAATTCTATTAAAATATGTTTAAGTTTTATCTAGAAATTATTGTTTTGAAATCTAAGTAGATACAAGTGAGCTTAGCGTTTAAAAGTTATTTTAAAGTATCATAGGTCTATAGATCCGTTTATAGGTCTGATCTTAATTGATGCTGGTTTTATTTTTCGATGAAAAACTTATTCATCAGAACTCTAGAACTTGTTTCCATTAAGTCCAATTTAAGTTGGTTATGAATATAGTGATTTTTGCTTTGATTAGGAAGAATTTGATGTGTCTAAAAAGTTTGTTTTGGAGTTTTTGAAGGTCTGATGATATTATTTGCGTCGAAAAACATAGTGGAATAAAAGCTATCGAAGATTGAACGGATAAAGCTTTTGAAAATAATTTTGCATTGAGCCAAGGAATCTTTTATGTTTTTGGCATTTTATTCTCCAGATGAGATTAATTTTTGCAAAATGACAGCACTATCTTAATTCTTCAATTTTCGCCAACATATTAATTCTTGAGTTTATTATTTTAAAAAGGTTTTTGAAGCTGAATTTGATCCCCAAAAACGTCGGAAATGGCTCCAGTGGAATTGGATTCTGGTTGAGAAAAATATTGAGTTTGTACTTTGCATGATAGTTTATTCGATGGCCTGCTGTTGTAAAAACAGTTTGAAATGTCTTGTAAATGTTTATTCGTAGGCCCCATTCATTACAGTATTTTTTAATGCATTTGATTGTATGGTTTAATGTAACTTCAATCATTTTTAGTGTTTTTGAACCAAATGCACTAATCGTCTGCAAAAAGGGCAGCTTTAACATTCTTAGAAATCATTTCAGTCATGTCACTAAAAAGAAGTGAAAAAAGAGTTGGTGATAAGCAGCTTCCTTGGGGTACTCCATTTGTTGTGGGGAATTCTTTCGACGAAGTGCTGTTCCAGGAAATTTTGACGTTCCAGAGGAATGTAATCAAATTTTTTATAAAAGCGTTTAAGAGTGTTAAAAAACGATTTAGAATGACTTCTGGGTAGTTTTTTAAGGTTTTAGTTAGAGTTGAAAATTTGCTGAAGTTTATTGTCGAAAGCGTTCGCTATGTCATTTTCTTTTTTCATTTTCACTTGATTATATTGAATATTGGACGGGTCTCATTTACGCGATAATTCGTAACGGAAGCAATCGAAAATAAACTTCAGTCGTTTCAGCCAATTTGAGGTACTACTTCAACCATTAATAGATGAAGATGCTCTCGTTCAGGACAGAAGTTCTATGATTTTTTAAAATTTATAAAAATAATAAATCAAAATTTTAAAAATTTATTTAAAAAAAAAATTGTTTTATGACTCTTATTATTGTTAGCCTAAATAAAAGTAATTCTAACTTACACACAAAATAAAAAAAAAAAACAAAAACCAAAATTGACATCGGAAAAAAAATATAATACTTATATAAATAAATTTTTATTCAATTAATCAAAAGATAAATAAGAGAACAAATTTCACTTAGATACAAAATTAACTTCGCTATTTTTCGAAACAAAATAAATTTACATTGTACAAATTAGTTGATTTTTATTTTTACTTTTTCGATTCAAGTTTATGAGCACTCTCGTCAGCATTTAAATTTGAGGCCGACTTTTCGAGCATATTTCTCTTAAGCCTTTTTCTTTTTCTTTCAATGACCGCCAATTCATTTTTCAATTTTGCATACTCTTCTCTACACAATCTCATTTGTTCTTCTATAAACTTTATTTTTTGTTTGCCGACTAGACTGCACCCGATCAAATGATATGGAAATTTGGGCATGTCAAGCTTAGAATTTTCTTTTTCTTTGTGAAATTTTTGTTCGGCAGGAGTGCCAGCCGAAAACACATTATTCAAATTAGTTTCATTTAGAGAGCTCTTTTTTTCTAAACACTCGATATTTTCTTTCTGCTTGCTAAACTCGCTATCCTCTAAAACAACCATTTCACTAGTAAACACAGGCATCAATTCTTCTTTAGTGCACGCACTTCTCGGCGTGTATTCAATACTCCTGAGACACTTTTCCACAATCTCATTTGTTATTGTTTCAATGAAGCAAATAACATCCGCTTGTTTTAGTTCGACTGGTTCAAAGTCAATTATCTCTTCTTTGATTGACAACAAAGCATCAGCCTTTTTTTCACTATCGACCATTTTTTTGTCTGCACAGTTGGAATTTTTCTCTCCTCCATTGTTGCACTCAGACGATACCAGCGATGAACTAGACTCAGACAGCCTTGGTTTGGGTGTCTTGTTCTTTTGCTCGGATTCTTTTTTTGTATCAGCACTACTTGTAGAGGATATGGAAGATAGCGAAGAGCGCTTTGTTACTTTCAAATTTTTCGGCTCAGCTTTTATTTTAAATGAAGATTCATTTGAGTCTTGCTTAACCAACTTGCGTCTCTTGAAAGCTCCATAGTCATCACTGAATATCTTAATTATTTGATTTAAATGTATCCATTCATCATAGCGGTTATTCCAGCCAAGATAGTGCACCAACATGGTCTCATTTTCACTGTCTATTTTAACTATTTTAGCATGATAGGTATTTTTGCCCGATCCGTATCTTACTTCGACCACTTTGTTTAGATCGATTTCTTTCAAGCTAAACATTTTAGTCTCACTTTGCTCATTGTCCATGTTTTTTTCCTCCTCGTTTTCATCTATTTTTGTCGTTGAGCTTTTTCTCTTTGACATTCTAGTGCTTATTGTTGAACCAGATTCTTCGCTTAAATCGTCGTTTTTTTTTATTTTTTTCCTGCGCTTAGGCTCCTCATCTTCTTCATTATAGTCATTGTCCTCGTCTTCATCGGATCGGTGAGATTTTTTGCTAGACTTGTCGACACTAGTGCGACGTATTTTGGGCTTTGAGTTCGAATTTCGTTTTGATTTTTGCATTTCTTTTTCTTTCTCCTTTCTGACTTTACGAAAGTTTTCGTTTAGATTTTTTACCATGCCGGACAAAGTTAGCTCTTCGCTCAGTTGAGAAAAGTCTTCGTTAACAGAGTCGTTGTCTTGAATGACTGAATGACTCTCATCGGCCAATTCCGAATTGTTGCACGGTTCAGCTTCTATAGTTTTTCGACCATTCGATTTAGATGGTGTTTTTTTCTGTGTTGGTGTCAAATATCGCGCATTAAACAAACGTTTGGACTCGTTGGATCGCTTTGAGCCTAGGCCAGTAACCAGCAACGAGCCACCAAGCTTGCGGTGCAGTTCTTCATACGGCTGTAAATACCTTTTTAATTTATATTTTTTTACAATTTTAAAAAAAATAAGTTGGACTAAAAGACTTAATTTTTGACTTGTAAAACTATTGAAAACAGACAAAATCCTGAGTAGTCAATGAAACTCTTATACAATCAAAATACAAAAATTAATAATTGTTTAATCACACACTGTTCAATAAGAATCGCCACTTTTAAATTTATTTTATCTTTCTTTTGATTTTATTAATTTTTATAAATTCTCTATTTATTTTTAATCTTTCTAATTTTTTTTTATTTTTAATTTCTACAATTTTAGAAAGATTGCAATGAACATTCCACTTGAAAGAAAACGTTGGGCTGGCCGTACCAAATTAACCACAAAAGCATTAACAGCACAGTCGATTGAAACTCAAGAAATCATGGAAATAGACATCATTTGTTGTGGAGAGTCTGACACAGATGAGATAGCCGATCAGTCATTAGCAAAAAAGAGTAGATTGGAAAACAATTAAAAAGTAATAAAGAATAATCCGCTCAAAAACACATAAAAAATAAATAAAGTATTTTTTTTTGTCCTTAAATAATATACTTTGATTTTTTTTTGATTTTTTTGTGGCTACAAATTATTTTAGTATCTAATTTATTTAAAACAATATCTAATAAAAAACAAAAAAATATCTAATTTAATTTTATAGTATCAAAAAAAAATATATTTGTAAACAAAAAAATCACACATAAGAAAAAAAAAATAATATAAATGTGAGAAAAAAAAATTAGACGGATCTTTTAACAATAAATTTTTATTTGTTTTCTGAAACTTGTCTTCGTTTGCTTGGATTCTCAACGGTTTCTTGAGTTTCTTCACTTCGATTTTTAGCTGGTCTACCTCTTTTTTTTTTATTAGCATTTGTATTTGACAATGGAATAATAATAATTCTTGAAGTGATAAGAATTATATAAGTAAAAAAGAAGTTTACGCTACATTTTTATATAAAAAATCAATAGTTGAATTAAATTAATTGTCAAAATTACAAGTGTTGATTTGATACTCATTTTATTAAATTAGATACTGATTAAATAAAATAGATGTCAATAAATTAATTTAGATATTGTCAAAATTAGATACTAAATTGATTAAAATTAGATACTAAATTAAATAGTAGCCTTTTTTTGTTCTACTTAGATAATTAGTGTTACATTTTTCTGAGAAAAAGTAATAAATAAAAAATTTAAACATTAAGATCATTTGGATATAACAGTTGACATGCTGGCAATTAAAGAAAAACAAACCCTCTTTAATTATTTTTTTTCTAAGTTTTATTTAAAAAAAAATAAACCTAAAATGAAACTTAAATAAATTTTTCTCAAAATTTTTATTCTATACAAAATTAAGTTGAAATTATTTAAATTTTTTAAAATTAAACTTTAACATTGTTATTTGTAGAAAGATCTGAACAAAGGGATTTAATGTTTAACAACTTCTTAAGCTCAAAATATCACTATGTTTCTCTACATACGCTTTTAATTAAGTCAAAAAAACTCTATGTTAAAATAAGAAATGCCAACAAATTTTAGAAATGAAGCATATTTTTTCAAATAGCTTTATTAACCCAGCTCTGGAATGGATTTAATCGACTTTTAGATAGGTTAATAAATTTTAATTTGTATTTGTAAATACAATTTGAATAGGTAACTTTCGAATACTAAGATTGGCTTTAATTATAATTTATCATTGTTCAAAGAGTTTTAAATGCTTACTAAATACTCGTATTAACAACAGATTATTAACTTGAAAGTTGAAATTTAAAACTTTTTTAGAAACTAAAAAGCTAGAAAGCTTGTAACGCTGTTTTTGTGTATGCCTAAAGTGTATGTCTAAACAATGGAATAAAATAAAACATTTGTTATAAATTATGGCTTAAACTTAAAGAAATTAAAACGACGTTCAATAATAAAATGATAAAAAAAAAACTTTTTTTAAAAAATTCAAAAATTTTCTTTTATATTAATTTAAAAACTAAAATATTTAAAGAATTCAAATTAAACAAAAATATTTTATTTAACTTATAATATAAGTTTATTAGTAAATGACCACTTATAGCTTAATCAAATAGTGAGATAATAACAAAAAAGAGAAAAAAAAAGAAAAGAATTCAAAGCTTCTTCTTCAAAATGTGCATCTCTAATATTTTACACACTCATAAATACTAGCGACTGCTAAAATACTAAACGCATGAGATCATAGTAATGCACTGTGAACTATAGACATTCAAGTAGGCTAGAGCCGGTCTTGTAGCTATTGCAACAAAAATCAAAAAATTTTTTCTTGCTCAATTTTTTTTTTTAATAGTTTCAATAGTTTATTAATTGATTTTAGAAGGCTTGAGCGAACTCTTTTGCCTTCAAGTTAATTGGTAGTTTAATTTATCAGTTTATAATATTTACAAGTAAAAGAAAAAATAAGAAAAAAAAAAAAAGAAGAGATTAAACGAAAATAATAAAATAAATTTTTTTTCAAATAAAATATAAATACCTTTTATATGAAGATTTTAAATTGGAAATGTTAGCTGTAGACGGATTAAGCATAGCAAGACGTTTGTAAACATCAGTCCAATTTCGTTGTTTGTTAACTTTGTTGAAACCGCCAAATTTCTTCACAACAATAAACAATTTGTGCAAATCGATGTCGGTTTTGTTTATGGTCGGCACTTTGTTCATGGGAGTGCCACGATCATCCATAAACTTGTAAAGTTGAGCGACAAACAAGTCCTTGTCCTCGGGCGAGTAGTCGTCCGAACTAGATGCATTGGACGATTCGTCTTCATCAGCGTAATCCTGTCGCTCTTTTTTGAGCGAAAAATTCGATCCGCTCTCATTGTCGCTCTCGTTTTTTGCCTCGTTGAACGAAGAGTTCGGCGACTGTTTTGACTGCGATTTGATCGGGTACAAAAAGTGCTCCGGATTATTTAGCGGCGCATTGTTCAAAGTCTCGCTGTCCAAAAAATGCTTTTCGCCTTTGAATCGAATAAACGATCGCTTAAGACATTTTTCGTCGCCATCATTGAATACAACAGTGTACACGCTCTGGTCTATTATCCGGTTCAATACGACTTGTTGAAGCTTGCTAGGCGATTGCTCCGATTTGCTTAAGTAGACGGTGTTGCCCGTCTTTAGCTCGCCGGCACTCAAAGCATGCCCCGACGAGTTAATCAGCTGGCTTTCGTTGACCGTAAGCGACTCGTTGCTCGTTTTAACGGTCACTTTGCATTTTATTATTTTGTCGACTTTTTTTATTTTAGCCTCACAGAAAGCGCCTTTAAATTTGGCGCTAACTTCGGTTCCTTCTTCTAGAACAAACAGCGGCTCTTCACTCATTATCTTTAAATTTAATCTATTTTAGAGCTCTTTTTAAAATTTTTAAAGCTTACCATTTCTTTACCGAGTAAATTTTCAATTAAAAAGACTTGTATCTTTTTTTTTTTTTCTTTAGTTTTTTTTTTTACATTTCATTATAATTATAAATTAAATTTTTAAAAATAATTTTTTTTTTTATTTTATTGCAAAACAAGCTTAACATTTAGAAAGCATTAAAAAATGTTTTCTTTATGAAATAGATTAAAATAAAATAAGTTAAAGATGAATTAAATCGAAACTTATTATTTTGGCAAGAATAAAATGACTAAAACAGAATCAAATATTTGTCTCAATATTTTGTGACCAGAGATTGTCCAAATTTACTTGTAATGATTGCGGAAAAACGACTTGTGGGACATGTTTACATGAGCAATGTGTAAGAGATGTTATGATTCAAAATCTGAATAGTTTTTTAAATAAAATAGCAAAAATTTAAACATTTAATCTTTGACTTCTAAAAAACGGGTCAGAAAGACCCGTTTGGGTTTTACAGGTATAAAAAAAATCGGGCTTTCTAGCGTTAAGTATTCAAATTTTTAATGTAAACGCAAATTATTTTTTTCGGTCCACCTAGTACCCACAGTGAAAAAATTTTTACCCACAGCCAAAAAGTTTTCAACACAGAAATTAATTTTGCAAAACACAATTTTTGATTTCTGTTTTAAAAAGTTTTTGGAAAAATTGAAAGAAAATGAAGACTTAGAGGCAAATAAAGACGAAGTAATGAAGACTTGTAGATTGGTCAAAAAAAGGTAGACCAAAAATAGCGCGTAAATAGTTCAGTCAAATTTAAACATATTTAATAATAATTACTCTGCAACTTTATTTATTTAATAAAATTTTTTAATCAAAATCTGTTTTTAAAAGTCATAAAAAAAATGAATGTTTAATGATATTTTAATTTCATGTTAGGAACATAAAAATTGTGATTAACAGTGATCTGTGTTAAAAATTTTCTAAATTGTGAGTAACAGTGTTTTCACTGTCGTTAACCAATTAATTCTATTTTTTTGAATCAAATTATGAACCATGAAACTTGCAAGAACATCATTTTGAATCTAAGAAAATACTACAAAAAGTTCGACATGCAAAACGAGTCATTTTGTAAGCAATTAGACTTGGTAGATTAAAAGATTTATTTATTTATTGGCGAGCTCTTATAAAATCAAGGCTGATTTTCACATTAAAACGAGACTTTGATTAGAGTCTAATCATAATGACTCTAATCAAAGTATACATGCACCAGAATAGGATTTTTTTTAGTTATATGATCAATTAAATGGATGACTTGATGTAAAAAGATAATTAAATTTTATTTTATTTTATGACTTTTTTTAATTTCGTATTAATTTAATATTTTTTGCTATTATTCTGTCTATGGTGCGTTAAATTTAAATTTAAAATAAATACTAATAATTTTTTTTAGTGGTTTAGTGCATTAAATATTTTTTTTATAAAAAAAAAAACTTTTCATAAAAAAGAATTCAGTAAGCCTTTAGAAAATGTATTATTTATAAATTAAATTGTGGGTTTCTAGATTAAAGAGCATTTTAAAACGAGTAGAGATATTTTTCTAACTTTTGAAATTAAAAAGTGTACTTTATTTAAATTACACTTATTTAATGGTATATATATTGTAAATTGTTGACAAATGAATTTAATGTTAGTTGAGTTTAGTTTATTAAAGAGAAATTAGAAAAAATTCGAATGCCACAAATTTTTAAGCTTTTCCCCCATTTTTATTAGAATAACCACAAAAATTAAAAAAAAAACAGTACTTTTTTCACTTGTGACTCTTAATTTTTGAATTTTTCCACATTTGTTTGGACAAGCTAAGACTTAATGACCTAAGATAAATAATTTTTCTCAGGAATATATAAAGACAAAGTTGTTGTCAAAAAAAGTATTTTTTTGCAGCCTTTTTTTCTATGTTTGCAGTTGAAGACATGTTTAAAGTATCAAAGATAAAAAATTTGGGTACTTTGTTTTAAATTAGGTGTTAATTAATTTCTTAATAATCGGTGAATTTTTTTTAATATTTGGGAAAAAAATTTAAACTTTGTGGTATCGATTTTAATAGATCTTTATAATAAAACAAAAATAGGTAAATGTTTTATATTGTTTGTGGAAATATTCGAATATGACGAATAAATGAATTTGTTTTATTTTATTTTTTTTTATTTATTTGTTAAATCTGTATCGAGCTAAAACTCCTTCAGAATAAAAATATAAAATAAAATAAAAATAAAAGTAAAAAACTGTATGTTGAAAAAGAAAGACAGAAAAAAGATACAGCACTTGAGAAAGTCTAATAAATTTTATTTATTTGTATATCTGTATCGAGCTAAGACTCCTTCAGATCAGAATAAAATACAGTTTTACTTTTTTATAGTAAAAGAATTAATTAATCAGAAATCAATGATAATGTCAATTTAAATATTAAAAGTAATAAGATTGTAGACAATGGTCATTTCAATAACGATGACTCTTTAGATTACAATTAAACTTAATTAAAACATTAAAACATTTTACAACTACTCCTACTACTGCTATCACCCTTATTTTAATTTAAGCAAGAAACAAAAAATAAATTGCTGAAATAACTTAACAATTGTTTACGTGCAATTTGCACACTAATTTAAATAATTTCAAGGCATTTCAATTTAAATTTTAAAATTTGTTTGCATCATAAATCAAATCGACCTTTTAGCATTTGCTGAAACTTATGGGCAAATTATTTTCTATATATAAATTTTTTTATAAATTTAAAAAAAATGATAATAAATTAAGAAAAATAAATATTTAATTTTTTTTTGTTCTCACTGAACATATATAGTTATTTAATTTTATTATTTTTTTGAAACATGTGCACTTGGGTTATTCTCTATTTTATTTTTCTTTAATTGATCTCATTTAGATAAAAATGTCCGATTACGATTTGACACTAAGAATTGCCAAACATCTAGATCGTCACATGATCTTTCCCCTATTGGAATTTCTATCTTCAAGAAAAATTTATGATGAAAAAAGTGTTCTCTCAACCAAACTAGACTTGTTGAACAAAACCAATATGGTTGACTTTGCAGTCGATTGCTACAAGCATCTTTATCACGGTGAGGAGGTTCCAGAGAGTAAATTTCACTTAATTCAATTAAATTTGTCTAGCTTTTTTCTTCAACAAGACTTGATTGAAAAACGTAAAAGCATTGTTAATGAATTAGTAGAGCTAAGGGATCTAGTGTCGCCGTTTATTGATCTTTTCGAAAGAGAAGACGTCAAAAAACTGCTCGAAACCGATAGGTACCTAAATTTAGAGAATTTTTTAAAATTAATTTTAATAAAAAAATTTTTTTTTTAAAGAGATCATACCATCATTTTAGACCATTTGCGCAACAATTATCCAGAAGTAAGATCCTATAAGAATTTTGTAAATATTTTAGAAAATTTTTAAAGTACAAACCGGACGAAACAATTCCAGTTTTGTACAGATTTGCCAAATTTCAGTACGATTGTGGTGATTATGAAAAAACAGCGTCTATTTTAGAGGCGTACAGGATTTTGGTGCCCGGAAGCGACCAGCATATAAGCGATGTGCTATGGGGCAAGCTGGCATCGGACATTCTCAACCAAAATTGGGAACAATCGGCTATTGACCTGGCACAGCTCAGAGAGTGGATTGACAAAAATGAAAAGGAAAGCAATGCTCTGCAAACTTTGCAACAACGTTGCTGGCTCATTCACTGGGGTCTTTATGTCTATTTTCATCATCCAAAGGGAAGAGAACAACTAATAGACTTGTTTTTCACTCATGGAGAAAGCTATTTGAATGTGGTGCAAACAACTTGTCCTCATATTCTTAGATACATCACTGCTGCTGCCATAATTAGCAAAAGGCGAAAAAATATTATGAAAGATTTGGTCAAAATAATTCAACAAGTTGATATTTTTTTTTAAATTTAATTTAAATGAAAAAATAGATAAATTATAAATAAACTTTTTTCTCAGGAGGCCTACAATTACAGAGATCCGATAACAGAGCTTGTTGAGTGCTTGTATGTTAATTTTGACTTTGATGGTGTTCAAATTATGCTGGGCAAATGTGACCAAGTGTTGGCTAATGATTTCTTTTTAGCCGGTTTTCATGACGAGTTCATTGAAAATGCTCGATTGTTTTCATTCGAGACATTTTGTCGCATACATCAATGTATCACCATAAAGTAAACAAATTAAATTAGAAAAAAAAAAAAAAAATTTATTTTTTAAAAATATATTCAAGGATGATTGCAGAAAAGTTGAATATGACAAATGATGAGGCCGAAAAGTGGATTGTTGATTTGATTAGAAATGCGCGTTTGGACGCCAAAATTGACTCCAAACTCGGTCATGTGGTCTTTGGCGCTCAGGCTATCAGTCCATATCAGCAAATAATTGAAAAGACTAAAAATTTGACCATGCGGGCAAATGCTATTTCAATTTCAATAGATAAAAAAATGAAAAGCGTCGACACGGTAAGATTAAAATTGAAAAAATTAAAATTTTATTTTTATTTTTAAATATATGCTAAAATAGGTTGGCAATTGGCAAAAGACAACATCAATATCTGAATAGACATTCTCATTGAAAATTCACCACGTTTATTTAAAATAAAATTTTTCGATGAATAAATTTTTATCTAATTTAATTATCATTTTGTCTAGGATTTTAAAATGAGTTTAATAGCTCATTAGTTTTGTACAACGATAAAAAAAAAATAAAAAAAATTATTCATATATAAAAAACAAAAATTAAAGTTCTATTAAAAAGAATGTACTATGTGATTGAAAGTCCTAAGGTTATTAATGTGCCCATAGCAGACATCAGCCATGTAAAATACATCAAAGCTAGTAAAGATAACATGTTCATATGCGCCATTACAACTAATGACATTATGATATGGTACTGTAATGTAAGCTTAATTATAACTTTATATTATATTTTAAAAAATTTACTTTGATGCAATTAATGAGGTTAAGACACTAAGACTGTACCAATAATTTAATACTTTTTGTACTTAATGAAAATTTTAAATTTATAGACCCCTTTACCTTTAGTAATACGAGGCGCTTGTTTCATTCAAAATTGGGGAGCTAGTTTCGACTGGGTAATCAACACGATGCAGTAACCTCTGTGTCAGATAGGAGCTGTTGCTCAAAAACGTATTGAAAAAGGAAATTGGCGCCTCCCCTCTTTCTGCTAGAATAGAAAAGGGACTATTTAAGATTTTAATTAATTAACACTCAAAAACCGGAGAGGTTTTTTCGAGACTTTATTAGTCAAAAGGAAAAAATAAATATATAAAATGACACTATTTTTTTCACATTATCACCTAATTTAATAGAAATACACCAAATTTATTAAAAAAAAAATTTTTTATTCAATTTTACCACAAAAATTTAAATTTTTCCACATTTGTTTGAGCAAGCAAAATATCTTCTTTTAATCATTTTTGCACCACATTTAGCACAAAACTTTTCTTTATCACACAGCTTTAAAGTTCCATGATACGTTGTCGAAATGTAAATTTTTGATCAATTTTTTGAATTCTTCCAAAGATTCACAGTCTTCAACAAAATCGTAGGCTTTAGCTTTGCTTCGTTTGGTTTTTGGGAATTCTTCAGCGTCATTCACTGTATCGTTGAAATTATTTTCAAGAATACTCGCAGAACTAGACATTTTGATTTGATATTATATAGTTTTTTTTAGGTATGTGTCAATAAAAATTGGTGTCATTTTAAAAAATTTTTTTTTTTAAATTTTGCAAAAAATCTGAATTCTTTATAAAGTATCGTTTGTTTGAATAGTTCTAATGGAAAGCATGATATAAAAAAAAACAAACTTTTTTTAATTTTTTATTAAATCAGTATTTTATTTAGGTTTTTAGCAAAGTTTAATTACTAAATTTTTAAGAGGTGTATAATAGTGTTATTGATTCTAAATTTTTCATTTATAGTGATTTTTTTTATTATATATTCGATTTTAGATTAAATCAACTCGTTCAGAACGAGTGGAAACTGACAAATTTTGCACGGCTAGCATAATATATATGGGATAGGTTTATAGAAAATTATCAAGTTTTCTTTAGATCAGGTTTACATTTGACTGTTGATGAACAATTGTTACCAAGCAAAAAACGGTGCTCTTTTATTCAATATTAGCCGAATAAGCCTGATAAATTTGGGATAAAGACTTGAATGTTGGCAGATGTTGAGGCAAAATACATCCTTATTTAATATTTTGTATAATTTTGGTAATTTATGCTTGTTTAAATGGGTTTTTTGAACCCCTTCAGGAATTAACGTATTAAAAAAAATCCGGTTTTTGAGTGTTAAAAGTGAATAATCAGTTAGAAGTGAATTATCTTATTCTAATAGTAAAAAGTAGAAAATTTAATTATTTTATTGAAAAAAAAATATTTCTATTGTTCATTAATTTTTATATTTTGGTCGGCCTCTTGGTTTTGGCGCTTTAGCGCATTTTTTCTATTTTAGGGTTCGTGAAATAACAAGATTTTTGTCCTCTATAGGTAAGCTTGTTTATATTTTTTCTAATATTATATTTCAAAAAATGATATCCAAATACAAATTGGAAAAAAAATCTTCCTTTTTTTGGTAAACCCTCCAGGCTTTTGTCCAGGTTTTGAGGCAATTTTTTCAATTGTAATTGAAAATGTAACTGGTTGAGTTTGTTGAGTTCGACTCTTGTTGTTGCTCTATGTGATTGACATTTTGAACTTCGTTTTCTGATTCATTAGAGACAGTATTTCCAATATTAATAATCTGAAGAGCAGGATTGATTCGACCAGTAGAGGTTATTTGCTCGTTTACGTCTGCCTTGTTTATTATTTATTTATTTGTCATCCTTCAGAATAAATAAAAAAAAAATTTAACTAAATAAAAAAATAAAAATAATTTAAAAAAAAAAGAAAAGTAGAGTGAAAGTAGGTTAAAATAAATAGAAGTAGGCAAGAATTAAGTGAAATTAAAAAGAGATTTATTGGGTATTGTGAATTTTAAAAACAAAACGTAAAAAATTCTTCCTTTTTTGACAAATCAAAACTTACTAAAATAAAAAAAGATTTAAAAAAAAACTCCAACCAAGTGCAACATACTTTGTTGCATCTTTTTTACCTCAAACAATTTTCTGATTTAAATATAAGACAATCAAATAAAACATCAATAAAATGTTATCTTATATATGATTTGTTTTACCTTTAAATAAGAAAATATAGTTTTTATTTTAAGGAATTTGCAGTATTTTTGTAAATGTATTCTATTTTAGTAAATTTTGATTTATCAAAATAGGAAGAATTTTTGTTCTTAACTGAAAAATTTTATTATTTTTAAATAGTTTATTTAAATTTGAAATGGCTCTGAGTAAGAAAACTCTTTCAGCCATAATATAAGAAAAAATTAGAATTTTTAAATGATCAAAGTAAACTGATTAAATTTTAAATGAACTACAAAAATAGAATAAAGAAGAAAGGTCGAAAATCAGAGAGATAATCCCTTTTCATTT
The DNA here is from genome assembly GCA_006352455.1 of Brachionus sp. 'Tiscar'. Taxonomy (NCBI): domain Eukaryota; kingdom Metazoa; phylum Rotifera; class Eurotatoria; order Ploima; family Brachionidae; genus Brachionus; species Brachionus sp. 'Tiscar'. Next base: position 3,464 of record VANL01000413.1, on the reverse strand, counting down.
AGCCATTCGCTGAATGCATTCCATAAATTACATAATGGGTTTATTTTCTTACAGGGTCTTCAAGGCATTGTGAATTTTGGAACAAAAAACAAGAACAAAAATTTTAAATTGTAATAACTTTTTTTCCTTTGGTCTAAAAATGGTTCTACAAAATGTATCATTTGATACATAACATGTATCACCTAAAATTTAATCTGTGCAAAATCTCTGCAATCAAATTTTAATGATTTTTTAATGCATATACTATTTTGCAGAGATCAAATATCGGTGATACATGCTATGTATCACATGATACATTTTGTAGAACCAGTTTTAGACCAAAGGAAAAAAATTTATTACAATTTAAAATTATTGTTCTTGTTTTTTTGCTCCAAAATTCACAAAGTCGGTCTTGAACTATTAACAAAAGCGCTTACATAGTCATTGATTAGTTCAATAATTAGTGTATTTTTGAAAGTAACACCATTTTTCATATATTTAATAAATAGTTTATTTAGACGAACTTAAATGCTATCAAGCTTAATGTCATCTAAAAAATTTACCAGGAGATATGATGGAGTGCCTTGAGGAAAACTATAACTGTACTTTTTTGACTGGATGCCCTCAAAGATTCAAAAAAAAAAAGTATCTTGTCTTCAAGCTGTAATAACTCATGTTAAAATATACATATCCTAATAGTATTGTATCAATTCTGATAGGGAATAATCTCTTCTACAAAAAAGTGTCGTATTTGAAATACCAGTCCCCTAATTTACCAAGACCATGATCAAAAAATGGTAAAAATTTGAGTTTTTTTCATTTTTTTTGTATCTCCTCCGCGGTTTACCCCTAAATCCCTAGTTATTTTTGCATATTCTAAAACTAGACAAAATTCTGAACAAATCGTTGGGACTGCTTTTTTTATTTTATTATTTTTAAGATTATAAAATAGAGTTCAAAAAGAGTGATTTAAAATAAAATGTATAATAATTTTTAATTATAAAAATTTAGAAGAATATTTAATTTTTTTTTCGTCACGATATTTTATAGTTTTAGTTTATGTTTCTTTTTACAGTAATGTGTTTGAAATTTTCAAACGTTCGGCACTTTTTGCCTTCGATTTACCTGAGAAATAAATTTTTAAAATTTATCCATAACTTGAATCATTTTTATAAGCAAATAAACATCGCCAAAATCCTATTGAAAGTTATTGTATTTTCCTAATTTGACCAAAAAAAAGGTCTTTGTTAAAAGTGTTTAAAAAATTACTTTATTTTTTTAAATCAAGTCAAATTTGTTGATTGCATTTCATCAACGGGCAGACAACTCGATCTCAATTCATGGCGAAAATCATTCAGTTGAATGGAATGAGGATGCCTCAAAAATAGCCATTATGGTAAAATAGACTTGTAAAAAATCTAGCATTAAACCTAATTTTTTTAGACCACTAAAGGCTATGTGATCTATTATAAAATAATTTACGAGAATGAATTTGTCATCACTGATTCATCATCAGCTCAAAATGAATGGTGGTTAAAATATTTTAAAAAAAAAAATTTTATTATATAATTTCTTTGATTAAAAAGGAATGATTCTCTTTTTTCAAATCAAGTCCAGTATCAAAATCCGCTTCTTAGCTGTAAAATATCTCATGAATTTTCTATTCACATTCAACATGCTCACAAACAGTAATTGACTTGAAATTTTCCTAATAAAAAAAAAAAAAAAAAATTTTTTCTCAAGCATATTTGGCTTTAACAATGAAATTTATGTGTCTCTTTTGAATGGAAAATTGATCAAAGTACCATGGGACGATCAAGCCAGACACGACCACTTTTTCCTCCATCTACACAGACTGTACTTTAAAATCGAGCCAGACGGAGAACGTAAGCAAATTTTGTCTCTGACTAAAAAAAAAACACTCTCTAAATTTAGCAGTATTTAAGCTTAAAGACAATATTTATGTCGTAGACTTTGAATTGGGAATAGACGATGGCTATTTGTATCTGGCCGGAGTTTTGTCTGATGCTGGCGCAGTTTACTTGTACTCGGACAGTTCCAATGTTTTTCGCGGCTTGATCGCAAAAACCCTGGTCAAAGACAAAGCATTTTTGCACAAATGTGTCGCTGTAAATCCACAGTACCGAATTTTGGCCTTTGGCTGCAGAAAGTGAAAATTAGATGAGATAAATATTTTTTTTAATTTTGATGCAAATTTTGTTTTAGTGGAACAACAGTGGCGTATCATCAGCCAGACGACTATAGCTCATTGAAAATATCCAATTTTTACCAATCCGAATCTCCTCTAAACGACAACTCAAATGTAGCATCTCTCAAATGGACTCCTGATTTTAAATGTCTCACTGTTTTGTATGACAATGGAAATTTTTGTTTGTTCAGCGTGTTTGGCACGCTGCTCTATGACTCAAAAGAGCTTTTCTACTATGCGTGTCTTAGTGAAAGCTTAAGATTTGTCAAAAATTTGGTAATTTTTACTTTTTTTTTTAAAAGCTAGAAAAAACTGTGCATTTTGATTTTTGGAGCAAAAATCAAAAAAATAATTTTTTTCTAAAAAATATTTTTAAATCAATCAAGAGTGCAATTTGTGTGAGATAATCTGCAAAATTCAAACTTTATGAATTTTAGTACAAAAACAAAAAAAAATATAATAAATCCTAAATTCACTATCATTTCTATTTGTACTAAAATTCTGAATTTTGCAGCATTTGTTGCAGAGTTTTGCAGAATCAATATATTGCTTGTAAACGTATGTATGTACCAGGTGCTACAATTTACAGAACATGTTTCTCTTTCATAGCTTGGGTTGGCATAAGTTTGGATAAAAAACTAAAATACTGAATTTAGAACAAAATTTTTTATTTATTAATTTTTTTTTTAAAAATATAGCACTCACTATCTGAGTAGAAAAAAAAATATAAACATAATGTATTTTTAAGGACAAAACATCGGGCTTTTTTTCCGCGTTTATTCTTTATTACTTTTTCATTGCTTTCCAAACTAGTCTTTAAGCATTTGTATTTGTAATCTGGGCACAACAAAGTTGACCAAGTGAATTTAGAAAAAAGGTTACATTGGTTTATATAAATGTAAAATCAAAAGTGTTAATTTGATAAACAAAACAAGATAAAATTTCAAAACGGCAATTTTTATTGAACATCATGAGATTAATAAATAATTAATTTTTGTTTTTTATTTTTGTTATATAAGAGTTTCATATCAATCAAATATGTATCAATGAATTAAAATAGTGAAAATTCAAATGTAATTGACATTAAATACAATTTATTTGTTTTTATATCTGTATCGAGCTAAGGCTCCTTCAGATTAAAAAAAAAAAAAAAATCAAAATAAAATAAGATAAAATAGAAAATTAAAATTAGATTTCTTGAGATTGAGAATAACAGGATACATATTTTTAAATGTCTGATTTTTCAGGGTAAAAAGAAGAAATAGTAAGGTAGCAA
>VANL01000412.1:0-35659 GCA_006352455.1 Brachionus sp. 'Tiscar' | reverse complement strand
ATGTGGGATTATTTTCCAAAACAGAATTTGTAGCCTGATCATTTTTAGTCATTGAACCATCAGAATTTGTTGATTTATCAGCCTGAACATCATCAAATGTGGGATTATTTTCCAAAACAGAATTTGTAGCCTGATCATTTTTAGTCATTGAACCATCAGAATTTGTTGATTTATCAGCCTGAACATCATCAAATGTGGGCATATCAGCTCTCTTGACAAGTCCTTGGAAAAAATTAATTTTTGTTTTTACTATAAAACCTTATTTTAAATACTTTTTCTTTCTAAATTTTCATCAAAAAGACATGAACAATTGGCTGTTTTTAAGTCTCCAGCGATAGAAGCACAAAACAAACAATCAGAACCAAAGCAATTTTTTTCTTTGAGATTAATTTAATATTTATGATTTTAAAAAAGGATAAAAATTTGATGCTTACGTGATAAGGTTATCTGATTTGAGCGAGTTAGTTTTCCTTCTGGCCAGTAGAATTTTTCATAATCTATTCCTCGAATTATTTGATCCATTAATGCCTGTGTAATATACAGATTTTCAAGGTCTCTTGACATTAGTCTTAAATCGAATTCTGACCAAATTAAGCTAATTAAATAGAATTTTAAAGAACAGCTATTAACCAAAGAGAATTAAATTTACTCGCTTGTTTTTTCATCCGCATAGAACTTGATGGTCAAAAATATTGGCCGATCATCTTGAAGCATTTTTTTTAATATTTCAATCATCTTAATTAATAAATGTGAATTTAAATATTTAAAATATACTTAAATAAATAAATAAATTAAAATATAAATTTAATTAAATAAAAATTTTAATTTTAAAATATCCGAATAAATCAAAATGTCAAATTTCCGAAAATTTTCTTAAAAAATCATGATTTATATGGAAATAGAAGATATAAAAAAAAACCAATGTTGATTGGATTTAAAAAAAAATCAGGTTAATGTCTCATTCATGATTTACAATTATTCTAAAGCTAAATTTTTCAAAAATTTTTAAAATATAATTTTTTTTTTCTATTTTAAAAAAGAATTCATCAAGTTTTCAAAAATTACCTGAACTTGAAGATAGTAGCGAAGAAGCAAATCATCGGACCTTAAATTTTGTGCAATGATAAATTGATTGTTGTTTGACAGGGCCAGATTTGAACTTTTGTAATTGAATGATACAGCTTTGGATACAATAAATGTATTATTCGGTTGTATTATTTGGTTGTTAGTGCATTCAATTTTTTCATTTTGACTATTGATGGGACACTCACGACAAAGTGCCTCGTTTGTAATTGAATTTTCGAAGCAAAGCTTCCCTAGATTAGTTTAGAAATAAGTTAATCAATTTTTTTATTTTGTCAATTAAAATAAAATTTTATATTTCTTACAATTAAAACTAGAATTTTCAGAGTTAAAATTTGAAAATATGAATGAAGTATTTTCAAAAATTGAGCTAAAATTTATTTTCCTAATGGCCATTGTGAGCAAAGATTGAAGGACTAGCAAATTGTTGTCATTGTAGCCACCGTTATTGTTCTCAAATTTAAAACTAGAACTCATAAAATAACTTTTAAAATAAAAATGGATAAAATTTTTTTTCAAATATTTTTTTATTTTTTCTTAAATTACTCTGTGTAACTGGGAAATATTGATGATGGACCTTTTTCTTTAAAAGAAATATCTTCAATTGATACCAGAATATTTCCCAATAATTTTCTCAAGCGTTCTTTGATCTTAAAAGTAGAATATTTTAGCTATTAGCGAATAAATAAGTTAACAGTTTTCGGAATACTTCTATTCCAATGGAAACGACTGATCGTTTAATGAATCGTTTGCGTCTAAAATTTGGATTCGGATCATTAGTTCGAACAATGGCAAAATTTTCAACTCGACCAACAAACTCTGTCATATTTGCCACGGGAGAAATCAAATTGTTCTCAATGTCATTTATATTCAAATTTTCCCTCAGATCGTTAATAATCATTTCAAAATTTCGTATAGAATCATTCGGTTGTCTATTTTGAAAAATTACTGGACAAGATTCTGGCACACTTAAGTCACTGAGTGAAGAAACACATCGCTCGCATGAATCAACATTATTCAAGTCCAGATTAGCGTCATTATTGCACAAGTATTCTTAATCAAGCCGAGTAAAAAAAAATTAAACAAAACAATCAAACTTACGAGTTGATGTTCCATTCGGATTGAACCGGATTAGATCTGTTTCATTTTGAGCAAGATACGGTATGTTTAGCTCGGTCAGTTTTCGTGAAATTAAAAGTTGGGTAAGTGCTGGATTTAAATTTTCACTAAAGTTTGAATCAATACTTAGAAACATGCTAACACCAATATCAACGCTTAATGGATTTATTTTTAAATTTAAAAAAAAAACAAAAAAATAATCAGTTACCATGTTCCATTATCGGCTATTTTTCTCAAATAATATTCGTCAACGTCAACCAAACTACCGATTATACAATTCACATTATCTATTAGCTTAAGTAAGAAAATATTTAAATTTTTTTTTGTGATAAAAAAAAATTACCTTCCAAGCTATGTCAAAAACATATGAATTTAGAAAATTTGTTGAATTATAAAATACATAATCATTTTCTCTCAGTTCATTTATTAAATCGGACTCAGGCTCGTTACCACAATATTTTATGACCAAAAAGTCACTTATAAAAAAATATGAAGTGAGATCATCAACATCTATTGGAAGTAAAGTTGATGTTAGTATTCGTAAAGTAGAAGTAGATGGATTTGAAGAGCTTGAAACACTCATTCGGCTAGTTTCTGTAAATATTGTTGATGCAGAGCTAGATGCAGATGATGTTGGAAATGAAGATAGTGTTGAAATGGTCATTCGGGACTGTGTTGATGATAAAATAGTTGAACGAGTTGATGCACTACTTGAGGATGATTCTAAACTGGTAGATAGAGTGGATGTACTACTTGGAGAAGATTCTAAACTTGTTGTTGGAGTTGATGAGAAGGTTGAAATTACAGACTTAATTGAACTCGATGTTGGTCTAACAGTACAGTTATTGTAAAGTAAGCATATTATCTCAAGACAATTTTCTAGAAAATCGTCACACGTATTTACTAAAAAAAATTTTTATATAATTTGAAAACCATGAGGAAAAAAAGTTTAGATAAAGATCTAATGAATCATAAGGTTATTTAATATTTGATAACAGTGGCCAAGCAGGGAAGAGTAATGTGCAAATTAGGACCATAAATTAAAAATCATAAGGAGATTATTAAAAATTGAAACGAAAACTCGTTGAGAATTAATTGTGATAGAAAAATAGATAGCTTAGGTTTAAATTAAAATTTCAATTTTCTTAGGCTCTTGTGAAATTCAAAAACATAAAGAACAAACTTTGTTGCACTTTTTTTTATTTTTTTTAGATGAACAAAATCAATTATCAATTTAAATCTTTTCTGATATTTTATTTTTGTCTTTTATCTAAATGGGGAAAATTATTTTAGGACAGAATGTTAAAAACTTTACATTTTAAAATTTTCATATTTTTACATTTATTTGTGCAATATATTTTAATTTTTTTTTTTCATTTTAATTTTTAAATTTTAAAATATTGCACAAATAAATCTAAAAATGTATAATTATTTTTATTTTGCTTATTTTTTAAATAAATTTTATTTTAGTATATATTTTAATTTATCACAATAGGAAGAAATTTTGTACAATTTGTTTTTGAAATTGACAATACCTTTTTCAGATCATTAGCAAAAAAAAATTTTGGATTAAATAGACTTTTTTTAAAAAAAATAATTGCATTCAAACTATCACAATTAGCAAGGCAATTATTTTGTTTTTTAAATTTTGATAAAAATAAAATTTAGATTCTACTTTCAATTGGCGTGTCTTGACAAGTTTGGTTTTCAACATCAATAAAATATCTTAAATCAGTGTCAATCGCTAGATTTGAAAATTTTTCCTCAATGTTCGAAGATTCGATTATTGTAATTAAATCTTCTGTTGCACTAAATTTGCTTGTTTTGTAGTGAATTTCAAGATTTAGACTGACAAAATAATCATCTAATGATTTTTCAAGACGAACATAAGATATATTCAATTTTTGAAAATTTGATTTCAAAATATCTTTGAATATTTGATCATACTTTTGAATAAAATTTAAAAAAAAGTTAACCAAAATTTTAAAATTTATTTACTATCATTTGGAATGACTCGTAAAAATCGAAATTATCAACTTTTGTTTGATTATCTTGTAATACATTGACCAAAGCTGTTCCATTACTATTCTTTCTTACAGGTATTTGACAAAAACGACTCAAATTTACAAATACTATTGTATCTTAGAAATATAAATTTTTGATTTTGTTTTAAATAGTGTTGGACACCTTCAGTATCGGCCATTTAACCGCTGTAGGCCATGAGATAATTTAAAAAGCTTATACAAAAAGATTTGGCAGATAAAATAATTAAGTATCGGCTTTTAGCGGTCAAATGGCTTCCATTAACAATGTTAAATACTTAATAAATTACTTAATGTGGTAGATGATATAGTCAACGATGACGTTCTTATTGATGATGATGATGACAATGAAGGGGATAATGTTGGTTCCTGTGTTGATGAAGATGTTAATGTTGATCCTGGTGTAAACGAAAATGATATTGTTGGTTTTGGTGATGATGAAACAGATGATAATGATGAAGAAATTTGAATGGTAGATGAACTAGTTTTTGTTTGATTTTTATCACAATCAAAATTAATAATACAACTTCGATTATTACAGATTAAATTTGATGAGTTTTCATCACAAGAACTGACTTAAAAAAAATAATTTTTTAAATTTTGGTAAATATTTTAACTAATTCTATGCTAACTATTGACAAATGTTCCATCACAGCCATCTATAAAATTGTAGTTAAGGAAAATACCAATAACTGTCTCTTTCGCATATTTTATAAATGTGTTCTCTATAGCAGGTGATTGCAAATATGATGTTAAATTTTCTACTGAAACACCAAGTTCACGTATTACATAGCTAATATTTAAGTAAGGTCTGATGAAAAATTCAGTATCTTGTTCAATATGAATTCCTAAAAGCTTCAAATCTTCAAAGTTAGATTTAAAAAACTCCGAAAAAACGTCACGGTACTATCAGATTTAAATTTAAGATTAATCTAGTTTTTTTTTTTTTTTTATACAAATTTTTACTATATTTTCCAATAATTCATAAAAATTGACTCCCAAAATTATTGTTTGATTTTTTTCAAGTTGTTCTATTAAACTTTCACCATTTGAGTTATTTTGAACGGGAATGCGACAAAATTTTTCAATCACAAAATAACCATAATCCACTTAAAAAAATACAACATGTCAATTTTAAAAATTTTAATTATAAATGCTTATTAAATTACTTGATTTAATTGTACTAGTTGTTGATAAGGTCGTACTTTGAGTTACTGTTGATGATAAAGGTCTAGTAAAATCAGAATCTCCGCTATTTTCGTCGCAATCAAAATTTATTGTGCAATTTTTAGGATAACAAATAATTCCAGTATTAGTCTGATTGCATTCATTTACTTTAAAAAATACAATTTAGAAATATTTTTTCAAAATATTCTTTAAATAATATATTTACTGTTAATAAATGTGCCGTTGCAGCCATAAATGGATTGAAGAGAAAGAAATGACTCCAATTCGGAATCAGCAGAATACTTCTTAAAAGCTCTCTCTATATTCATGGAGTTTAGAATAGAAGTTAAATTAGAAAGTTTTAAATTAGGGTCTTGTAAACGAAATGCTATATTAATAGATGGACGAGCATAAAATTCAAATCCTTTTTCAACCAAATTAACATTTGTAACATTTACTCTCACAAAATTTTGTCCAAAGAACTCTTGAAACATTTTTTCATACTTAAGTTTCTTTTATTAAAAATGAATCAAATTAATAAAACAATCTTACAATATCTCTAAGCGATTCGTAAATATTAATATTAAATTGAGTGATTACTGTTTTGTTATCAAACAGAGTAAAAACAAAAATGGTTCCATTTGAGTCTGATTTAACTGGTATTCGGCAAAAATTCTCAATAAAAATTTCACCATATTTAACTAAATAAAAAATTTTTAATTAAACATTTTTTTTGGTTTCAAATTTAATTTAATTAAAATAAAATTTAAGAATAACTTATTACAAGCATTTGTATTTTGATATTAGCTAAAGGAAAAAAATAGAGCCAATTAAATATACAGAATTCCTTAAACCCTATTTTTCCTAATTTGCCAAAGTTTAGATACCATTTATTTTTTAATTAGGCATTTTAACTTTATCTTCCACCAAAGAAAAGGCCATTAAAATTGATATCAAAGAATTTTAATAAAATACCCCAAAATTTTAGTTTTTTCCCCAATTATTAAGATTATACATAAATAAATTATTTTGCACTTAATTGATTAAAAAGCTAATATTTTTAACTAATTAACACTACTTTTAAAAAAATAACAATTTTTATTAAAGAATGTGATAGCTAATTTAAACCAAGGGTCTAAATTGATGCTAATTTTTAATTGAATACAAAATTTTTGGAAATTAAAAAAAAAACAATTTTGAAAAGCATAAATGCATTTAACCTTTAAAATGTCTAGTTCAGTAAGCATTTTTGAAATTTTATCAAGACGGCTTTGGATAAAAAAAGGCTTGGCTTGATCCCTTTTTTGAATATAATAATTGTTTTTTTTTTATTTTTATAGTCATTTTTATTAAAATATTATCTCTAGACCTTGATTTTTCATAGACCCGAATCGAAACCAAATCTGTAATCGACATTGCTATGATACATTAAAATTGCTCAAATCTTTGAAACTTGCTCAAATTTTTGAAAAATTAATACTAATGAGCTCACTAAATTTATCAAAAACTAGTAAAAACCAATTTGGATTTAAGAAAAAACTTCGTGTAACCATGCCATATTTTTTATTAAAGAGACACTATTTAAATATCTAAAAAACAATTCAGGATGCAAAATTACATCCTTGGATACTGAAAAAGCATTCGATAAAGTTTGGAGAGACGGACTGTTTTATAAATTGATTCCTAAAATGGATATCAATTATTGGTTTATTCTCAAAAAATATTATGATCTCTCTTCAGGTATTATCTTCTTTGATGAAAATAAAAAAACAGAAAGTTTCAAAATTAAATTTGAAGTAAAACAAGGGGGAATTATTTCTCCTTTCATATTTAATGTCTTTATAAACGATTTAATTGAAGAATGTATTTCTAAAGAAATAGGAGCTCTTTTTAACAGGCGTAATGTATGTATAATTGTATATGCAGATGACATTCTTTTGTTGAGTCGTGGACTCGCATTTACAAGATCTCCTAGGTATATGTAATAAATATGGAAATAAATGGAAAATAAAATTTAACCCGTCTAAATCAATGATAATTGAATTTGGAAATAATATTTTTAAAAATGAATTTTATCCAGGCAATAATTATTTAACAAAAGTAGATAAGATAGACTATCTATTAAAATTGAGTTAGTTGAGTGTAATAATGGATTAACCTATGGTCAAAGTGGTCAAGTATACGGCTTTAGAAGGCATTCAAAGACTCTACGTCGTGAACAGATAAAAAAACTGTTCCTGGCATTTCCATTTTTTCACAAATAGAGTTGTAAACATATGGAACGGATTACCGGAAGAAATAGTTAGCGCAAAAACGTTGAATATTTTTTAAGTCGAAATTAGATGCTTGGCTTGTGAAAAAAGAAGCGACTGCTATAGCTCATTAGAGCTCTGCCCGAGTATTTTTCCGAGTTGCAGTTTAACTTACTACTACTACTAGCATTTTTTTATGTTTTTTTTTTCTATATTTCTTAAGCATTCCTCTACTGAGTTGCCATTTGCCTCTTTTTTTAATAAATCATTCTTTTTAAGTTTTACAGGTTCAAATATTTTTTAGCCTCAATTTTATCTTCTTCTAAACATTCAAGAATCTTTTTAGTTTTTTTCATTTAATGAGACTTTTTTCAAGCTTATGGTACACTAGGTTGCAGTATTTTTTTTAACATATTTTAATGAACTTTTATTTATTAAATTAAAAAAATTGACTTCGAAGATAAATAAGTGAGATAAATAAACTTACCAAGAGAAAATGTTGAAGTGAGAGAACTTGAAAAAATTGAAGTTGAAACAGTCGATATTATTGTTGTTTCTGGATCTTTTTCATCACAATCAATGTCAACAAAACAAGTATCAGATTCACATTCAATAAAAGTTGACGGTGTTCCATTACATTCAGAAACTATGATTTTTTTAATTTAATAAATAATAATTTAATTTAATTTTTAATAAATATTTTCTAATTTTACTATTAATAAGAGTGCTTGAACAATTTGTTATAGATTGAACATCAATAAATCTATTTATTTCGGAACCGATACCATTTTGAGTAAAAGTATCTTCTATGTTTTCAGAGTTTAATTTTGCTGATATGTTTTTTGCAGTCAGATTTTGTCCTTCAATTCTAAACATCAAAAAAATTGAAGGGGATATGAAATACTGATTAGAATTTCTCTGAAGATGAATATACGTAACATTTACACTATAAAATATCGAACCATATAAGGAGTCAAATTGGCGAAGGTACTTAAAAAAATTTCAAACTTTTATTTATAAGAAAAAATATTTTTTTACTAATTTCTCCAATGCTTCATTAAAATCTTGTCTACTTTTATTCTGTTCTAAATCTTGAATTAATTGTCTTCCAATTGCGTTGTTTCTGATTGGAATCAAACAAAATTTATCAATTGTTAAATTTACATGGGTTACTAAAATTTGAAAATAATCATTAGAGTTTTTTTTTTCCAATTTTGCTTACAATTTTTCTGTTCGGGCTTTATTGTAGAAATTGAATTGCTTGAGATTGAAGAAACTGTTGAAGTAATAATCCGTGACGTGTTCGTTCTCGAAGATGGTGCATCTAAAATTTGAATTTATTCTTAAAATATTATTTTATTTTAAATTTAAACCTTGGCTAGTAATAATCGAAGGAAAATTTGATGAGGGATTTGAAGTAACAAGACGGGTTGTTGAGGATATAGTTACTGTTATGCTTGTTGAAGATCTGGTTGTTGACGAAGAAGATGATGCTACGGCGCTTGTGGTAGAGGTTATTTCAGTTTGCGTGGATGTTGATGTTGGTCTTTTGGTAAAATCCGAGTCTCCACTAGTATCATCACAATTTAAGTCAATAAAACAAATTGAATTATTGCATAAATTTAACGAAGAATCGCAGTCAGAAACTTAAGGTAAAATAATAAAATTTTAATTTATAAATTTTGGGAAAAATAATTTATTTCTAACAAAAAAAGCTACTTTCCCTGCAAGAAAATTTCTAAAAGATATCTTTAATTTACTTAGTGGCTAAAAAGCAAAATAAAAATATTTGTCTTACTATTTATTTGGGTTCCATTGCATCCGTCAATTGATTCTAGAAGAAGAAAGCGATCAAGCTCTGAATCAGATGAATATTTTATGAAAGCAGATTCAATATTGTCAGAATTTAATTTTGATTTAAGATTTGCCAAAGTTAAATTTTTATTTTGACTCTCAAAGCTCACATTTAAATTGGGTCTAACATAAATACTAGATTCCATTTCTTCTAGTTTAATACTCAAAACATCCACTTGTGCAAAATTCGAGCCCATAAAATCACTAAACATTTTACCATACTAAAAAAACATTTGTAGAATTGCTTTTAATTTTGGCATTGTTAATTTTTATTAATATACAAAATCAAAAATAGTATAATTTGTTTCTAATAATATTTTTTCTTTTACAAGACTGATAGAGAGATTTTAGATCACAGAGAGTAACACTCACAATTATTTTAAAATAAAGGAAAAATTTGAATTTGAATCAATCGTAAAGCTTAGAGAAAAAATTTATTAAAGAAATTTTATTTATTTATTCCATAATTATTACCCTATACCCTTGCAAATAAATAAATTCTTCAATAAAGACATGATTTTGGGTGCGCTTATTTGCAAGGGTATACGGTAATTGTAGTATTCATATTTTGAATACTTTTTGCTCCTTATTTTTGAATATTTTTCTAAAAACTTAATTTTTAGTTAAATTAAAATTTAGTCAAGTATTCAAACAAAATTTTTCAAAATTTAAACTCGAATATTTTCTCACATAAATAAAGCTTTAAAAAATTACTCAAAAAAATTTATAAGTACTTAAATTATTTTTTATCTTTTAAAAAAATTTTATTTAATTTTTTTTGAAATTTTAATTTGAAATTTTTGAAATTAATCAGCCGGACTTTCTAGAGTTAAATAATCAAACAGTGTTAATCATTGAATTAGCTTCCAAGCAATACATGGCAAAAAAGCTAATGTTTAAATGAAAAATACTAAATTTTTTCTATATTATTTACTTTTGAACTGCCTATTCAAATCATGTATTTTGAATTAAACTAATAGCACTAATACTACTATTCTTTTGTGTCTAAATTTACAATGCCTTAAATTTACATATTTAAAATAAACAAACTATTTTCTCAAATTCAAAAGTTATATTTATGTTTTCTACAATTATATCTGTTTCATTTCCACCATTTAATATATCTATCAAATTGTTTCCATTCAAATCTCTTTTAATAGAAATTCGACAAAAATTTTCGATCATCAAATAGCCATATTTTGCTTTAAATTTAAACTAATTTTTTATTACTTAAATTATTTTAAAGTTTACCATAGACCAGATTGGATTCAGTTGTTTCCAGTGGATTTTCAGTAATATCAGTTTCTTCGTCAAAATTTTTAAATTAATTTAAAATAACTTTTTTTTTCTTTACTTTTCTCAGTTGTGGTAGAAACAATTTTCTCATCTGCGCAATTAACATCTATTTCACATGATATTGGCTTGCAGCTTTCATTTGTTGAATTTTTTTCACAAATACTTGCTAAATGCAAAATTAGTTTTCTAGTATTTAATAAAAAATAATTAATGTTACCATTAACTAGAGCTCCTTTACAATCATTTATACTTTTAAAAAGAAAAAGATTCGTGTATTTTTCGTAGTCAGTTTTATTCATGACTGAGATAATATTCTCAGTGGTAAAGTTCGATACTAGTTCTTTCAAATCGATGCCTAATTCTTGATTGAAAGTTACATTTAATTCAGGCTTAACAAATGCTTCGTTCAACGGTTCCAATTTAATCAATTCTACATCGAAAAAATCAATTCCAAACATATTTAAGAAAAATTCCTCATACTTTAAATTTATTTAATTAGTTTGAAAAATAAAATAAGCTAAATTTACCAATAATTCTATATTTTTGTAGATCTGATCTTTATTCTCAATTGAGGAAAAGGACGACTGATTTAAATTATTAAAAGGAATGCTGCAAAAACCAAATAAATGAATACTTCCATTAGTAACTAATTTAATGTAATTTTAAAAATAAAAATAAATGGTTGAAAACAAAGAATTTTAAAATTACGTTTTTTTTGATCATTTTCATTATTATTATCAGAACCTCCTGATAGATAAACTGGAATTAGTGCTAGAGCAATAATTGCCAATAACAAAAGAAGAAGAAGCAAGAACGCAACAACTTTTCG
This sequence comes from Brachionus sp. 'Tiscar', assembly GCA_006352455.1. NCBI lineage: Eukaryota > Metazoa > Rotifera > Eurotatoria > Ploima > Brachionidae > Brachionus > Brachionus sp. 'Tiscar'. Next base: position 24,017 of record VANL01000412.1, on the reverse strand, counting down.
AGTTGCCGATGGCCAGCTATGCGGCAAGAGTAAGCTTTTTAAAAGTGAATCTAAAAAAATATTACTTGCTAGGTAAAAGAGGAGATAAAAGATATTCGGCTGGCGTTAGGGCATCTCCCACTAAGCCATCACCAGCGTTTGCGGCATTTTCACAAAAATTGTCAAAACCAGACATTTCTCCGGCATTTTCGCTCATTTTTTATTGCATAAATTTTTAAAGAAAGTCATTTTTTTAAAATTTGTTTAAATTTATATTAAGTTTAAATTGATTATGAAATATGTCAGTTCAATTTTAATAAAAAACTAAATTAATCAATTTATTTTCATATTAAAATGATTATTTTCCTTGTAGGAATCTCAGAAAATCATTCATGTATGAAAATATTTTGAGAAACCAAGTCGAATTTTTTTTTTTAAATTGAATTGATTTTAAAAATTTAGACATTTAAATTTTTAAAAGCTTTTAAATTATTAATCATCGAATTACAAGAGTCAATTTAGCATGGATTGATAATTTCTCAATTTGTTTTAAATTTAAGAAATTTGAAATTCTGTTAATCAAAGGGTCAACTTTAATCAAAGAAAAATTATTCTAAGACAGAAAATAAATTTTTTCTCATTTTTAAATTTGCTTGATTTTAGAAAAAAAGATTAAATCAGGAATTAAAATGCATTTTATTTAATATGGTCAAATTCAAGTTAATTTTAATAATCATCGTAAAAAATTATAATTAAATTTTTTTCATGATCATATTTATACTATTAAAAAAAGTTATTTTAATTTTTAAATCTTTAGGTATCCAAATTAAAATTGGTAATAAACTTTAAATTTTACAAATTTGTTCAGTCTTTATTTTAGATTTTGTTGAGGTTATTTAAAAACAAGGCTAATGGCATGAAATAATATCCAAAAAAATAATATCAGCCTAAAAAAATTACATTTATAATCTTAATAGTTTTTTTTTTCTCAATTTTGTCAATTTAAATAAACATGAGGATTTAGTTTTATAATTCTATAGTGAATTACGACAATTCCAGAAATAATTATTGATGAATGAATGAATTATTTAGAGTACTCAATTCAAAATAAAATTAATGAAAATTAAAAGTTCTCTACTTCAAATTCAACTTGAAATAAATAATCTTTTTACTGATATCTTGTAATTATTCTGTTATTTTAAAAAATCATTATCTAATCATTGTTTGAAATTTTTCTTTCGATTCTATACAAAACTAATTCTAATTCTATTTATATACTTTTGATCCTATATTTGATTTTTGTATTTTAATAATTGAGTATTATCTAAATTATATGATTTAAGTAAATATTTTCTCAGAGAATTTTATAAATCTAATCAATTTTTTACTTTCTAAACAAATAAAACTTTTTATCAACTATTAAGCATTGATCATTTTTTTGGTTTTTAATATTTAAGAAAGTTCTAACATTCGGAAATGTATTTTTATTCATTTTTTTTAAATCACAACAAGCCAAGACATTGTGATCTTATAATTTTTCGATTTATTCACGTTTTGGTAAATAAGAAACAAGTGCACCGCCTTAGTCAAACATTGCTAAAGTCAAATGAGAAAAAACGCCCTTTTATAATACAAAGATAAAGTCTAATATTTTAAGTGTATTCAAAAACCTGTTTAGCAGCCTTTTGAAATCTATTTCAAATAGATATTTTTAAATATTTTATTTTCCTAAATCTATATTCTAATTTTTTCTCTTAAAAATCTAGGAGAAAATTTTCTATTTTTTTACAATCAGCATAAAGCTTCTGATCAAATTTTTAGATTATCACTAGAGCAAAAATTATACTGTTATACTTTAATAGTAACCTTTTGAGTGCATTTTTTTCATGTGGTAAATACTGATAATTTATTGAATATATAGAAAACAGTTGGAAAAAATATGATAAGGGCAAATTTGATTATTTTTTTTTTATTGTTTTTAAAAATCAATCTGTATTTTTAAAATATTTTATTATTTCACAACTAATTTGATTTAAATACCCAAAAAAATAATTATAATATTTAGACAAACTTTTATTGAAATAAAAGATTCTTTAAAATAAGTATTACATATCAAATTTGCGTGTTAATACTAGATTATTGGGCAAGAAAGCTTTAAATCTAATAGTTAAGATTGAGCGCTTAGTTAATGCAATTTGAAGGTAAAATCTAATCTTTAAAAAAAAGCGATTTTAGATTGCATAACTAAGATTATTGCTTTAAAATCTGAATTCTTGCCATCAAATTGTTAACTAAATATACATATTTAAATCCTAATTGATTGTCGTTGCTTTTCTTTCTTGTCCTAAAGATTAATTTGTAATCATTTTTTTTAATTAATACATTGCCTTACAAATTGACATTGAAATATGAACACAAATGTCTTTAAGGTAACATTTTAGGATTTTATGTATATATTTTTCCGAGGCGTATATTCACTCCGAAATCGGTTAAGTAAACATTCTACTAGCAAAATAGAAAAACAATAACTATTACTACAACAAAAAAATATTTAAAGAATTTGAGCAAAGTAAAAAAATAAAAAAAGACTCTCTGTTTTTTTTTCTATTGATTTTATTGCAAAAATATTTTTAGATTTTTTAGATTTTTTTTCTTGGATTTTCCTTTTTCCGAGTAGTGCTTTTAAACTACTGGGAAATATTCTAAAACTTTGAGAATTTCAAACGACTTTTAAGTAACTATTTTCGAATTTAACTTGTAATTTTAAATAAATAGGAGCTAAAAGCTTTTTTAATTTTGGCTTGGTTGGATATCTTTTTTTTTTTGTTGTTGTAAAATTGATATTAAGTTTATAAATTAAGGGATAAACAAATTTTTATGAGAAAATAAGCAAGAAAAAAATTTTGATAATTTTTTTTATGGTCGTTCTTTGTCCAGAAATAAAGCTTCTGAAATTTTGACCATATGTTTGCCAGTCTAAAGAATGTTTTAAAGATAAAAAAACAAATTTTTTTATTTACTAAGTCCTATATTTAAAAATCAATAAAAAAAATTAATTTTTATGTGAATTCAAGTCATGTATTTAATTATTGAATTAAACTCGAAAGTAACTTTAATAGACGTCTAAAAAAACAAAGCCCTACACTTGACCATAATCTTAGGAAAATTCTAAAACTAGTCTAAGTGGTATTATTTTGATACACGACTTAATGGCTTTTTTTTATAGCTCTTTATAATTTGTTGAAAATAATAAAAATTCAATAAAAATATTTCTAATACGTAATTAGTTTTATTAGTTTTATTTTCATCTCATAATTTTTGGACTTCTATTTTTTTTTTATTTTTAGTTTTATTGTTGTGCTAACTTTAAGATTTGTTTTATCTAAATATTGAGCACTAACATAAAAGTTTTCTATTAATGAGTCGCTAGATTTTTTTTTAATTTTTATTGATAGCAGTCTTTCGACTTTTAATTAATTAATAATTCTAAAAGTTTTAATATTTGCATAAAAGAAACTGCTGAACCATTTAATTGACTTTAGAATATTTATCGATCTAGTTTGGCTAATGGCGGTATCTTTATCGCTGAATAAGACATAATTAATGGGCTCGATATTTAAGAAGGTTTAAAAAATCATTATAAAATTAATTATTTTGTAATATTTTTTCAAACTTTAGTTTAAACTAGCAATTCAGTTAATGGAATATTGAATTTAAGTTAAACGATATTAGAAAATAAAAAAAAATTTCCTTTTTTTATTTTTCATCAGCATTTTAGTTTCTAGTCAAATATTTTTCAATTTAGTATTGAGTATTTGTGTCGTAGAGTTTTCCTAAAGAGTGTGTTTAGCTTGATTTTTTTGCTTGGAACAAATTTACAGCCTGTAGAACTCTTAAACACATTTCAAGTAATTTAAAACTTTAAGACAAAACTGGAAAAATGCAGGTTAATGGGATACTACTTTTAACCAGGTGACTTATTTAAATGAATTAGAAAAAAAAAAAGAAAAATTTTTTTCTATTAATTTGCATTTATTGTCGTTTGACAAAAAATATAGAAGAATAGGACATGTTTGATTTATTGAAACGATTATAGACGTTTCAACATATTTTTTTTTTTAATTCAAATCAGATTCCAACTTGTATTCGCCGCATCAGCTTGGTCTACAAACATTTCAATTGATATTTCTATAACAAATAAAAGAGTTTTTTGAAGGATTCTAATTAATTTTATGCATGAATCACTTCAGTATGTTCCTAGAAAAAAGAAAAAAAGCAGTCAAGTCCATTTCTAATTTCAATATTTCAATATTTGTTTCTATTCAATTACCGTCAGCGCGTTTCCTATTTAGGGATTTTGCATTTCTATCAAAAATAAAAAACAATAATTAATTATTGTCTAGATTTGTCGCTAAATGAGCTTGGCCATTATCAGATCCCGACTGCATTTACGACCATAATTACTATTTCAAAATTCACTACCACTCATTCTGAATGTTTTAGATTAACAGAGCCAATTCTATTTTATCATCACTTATGGGTTTAATTATCAAAAATTGGTTTTTCGGCTTTAATTATTCCGTTTAGATTAAAAAGTTAATCTATCATCATCATGGTGGAATAATTTGCATGCCCCTAATGAAAAACTCGAACAATATTGATCGCATCTATTTTCGGTTTATTATCCAATATCACTTCTAATTGCATAAAAAATGGTTCAGCTTAGAATCTAATCAGTTCGCTTATGCTTTGATGAGCTTTCAATTAAAAGAATACGGACTAGGTGTACTTGCCGAGGATATTGAAAATCGCTCAAATGCAAAATTGATTTTTAATTTAGAAAAAAAAAAAAAACTTAATTGCTTTCTAATATACAAAATAGTTAGTTCAAAATTTCAAGCTTTTATTTAGGTCTGAATTTTGAGTATTCAATCAACATATAAGTGAATTTATCATTTGTTTTGGATATATCAATCAACATAAATATACTTTTAATTATTTAAGTTGTTTAAAATGTAAATTCGAGTAAGTTGTTTGTTCGAATTGTTTGAAATTTGATCGAAAATGAGCTTGAAGAGTATAGACAAGTTGTAATTGATGCAAGCAAGCTGTTTAGACTAAATAGATGAGGATACGCGCCAAGATTTCCGAGTCTGACAATCTGGCAAGCCTTCGGGCTGTAATTTCGAGTGATTTTTTTTTTTATTTTAGACAATTATTTCAAAAAATTGAATGCAAATAAATTTGATTGTCATTTTGAATAAAATTGCTAGAGCTTATTTCTAGAATTTCTTCATTATTATATCATTAATCGATAAATTCTAATTTCTAAAAAATAATGGTTTAATTTTATATAATTTTTTAGATATTAGGTAGATTTGTGATTTGCATTGTGTTATTTTTTTTTTGTTGTTGTTGAGAACATTGAATGCTGTTTTTCTATTCTTATTTTTTATTTTAAATATTTTTCTACAAACAAAAAAATCTAAAATATCTTTATTTTCTAAGAATTTCAACTAATTCAAATTAATCTTTTAGAAATTTTCAAAAAAATTTTTAGAATAAATTTAGAAATAAAATTTGATTAATATCTTCCAGGCAAACAAGTCAATTAAAAGAGTTTTTAGTAATTTGATAAGGCTGTTTCAGCAGACATCTATAGAATTTTCATTATTTAGTTTTTGTCAATCAGTCCATTGTTTCTAGCTTAGAATATTAACTTTAATTACAAATAAGAATTCATTTTGGTTTTTTTTTAATTCTAAGCAAGTTTTCGGGTGTTTTTATTCGAATAAAAGTTCAAAAGTATCAAATTTGTCCAAAGGTATAATCTAGTGCAAATGCCGGCTTAAAAATCCGGCTCAGATAAAACTTTCTCGATCTAAATCATATCAAATGCCTAGCTGAACATAAATGAAATAAAATTTTAGCCCGATTTCCGAGGACAAAATTTTTATCTGCATTTAAAAAAACGCATGAGTAAAATAGGTAAAAGTTTAGCAGATAAAGTTTTTATGGAAGGAAGCAAATTTCGACAATAGATGAACATGGTTTTAAGATAAAAATAGTCAAATAAAGATTTAATTATGATTAATTATTTATTTGATCAAAAATCTTGTATAATATTGGTATCATATCTAAAATCTTATCTTGTTAAAATAACAATAGGCGACAATTAACTAGGTAATATATGAGACAAACGAAGATAGAGATCAAGATGATAAGATACTACTGCTGATAAAATTAAACGATTGTCATCTAAACTCGTGTTTTAAAATTAATTTCAGTTTAGTAACATTAGACACAAGTCTTTAGCAAATTGGTTTTGTCATTGAACGCTTAGAAAAAATAATTAGGAAAAAAATTTTTGCAAGTTCTAAATTTTAATATACTGAAATCAAATCCGCATACATTTTAAGGTCTTGTTTGCACTTATTTATATATTTTTTTTTTGCGAAAACAAATTTGTTATCTTAACTTATTAAGTCGAATGATATTTCAATCGAACAATGTAGTAATAGCTTAAAATATTAAGTTTAAATAGTATTTTCGTGATAAAATTTCATGTTTTTTTGCCTATATTTTTTTTGTTGGTGCAAACAAATTTTGTAGAAAACAAAATGTTTTGTTCCTTTAAGAAAGTCAAGTAAATAATAAATCTATGATAAACTATTTATTGTATTCTTTTGTTTTTATTTTATTAACTTAATTATAAATCTATAAGTTTTTGACTTGAAAATTTGGGGGATTTATCACACACACACATACAAAGTCTAAGTTAATGTGTAGACTTTTCGAAATTTCAATGTCATTGAACTAGTTTCATTATAATAACAAATCTTACAGTTTGTATGAATACAATTAACTTTTAAGAATTCAGAAACCTCTGATTTGTCTCTAAAATTTTTCAAATCATTTAATTTCTTAACGAATAGAGAATACATCGTTAATCACTGTAAGCTTACGAGTGCTTTTTTCTAAAGTTAGATAGTTTATTTTTGAGATTGAAACTTTTAATAATCAAAAATATTTATTTTCTAATAATTATAATTAATTTTGGGTTCTGTCCCGATTTGTCCGAATGCATTTAGCTTTCCTTATAGTTATTTTTTCTAAAGATTCGATTTTAATTTAATAAAAAAAATATTTAAAAAATAAAAAAGAGCATTATTTTTATTTAATTATTCAATAATCAATTATTGTGTGATAAAAAAGTAAAAAGAAATTAAAAAATTCATTTTAAGCAAATTTGAGGAGAATTTTTTTATGAAGAAACTGTTCAGTATAGCTTAAAACTAAGAATGTGTAGAAATGTGCCTTCGTTTTAACATTTTTATTTGAAATTTAAAATGCAGCGCTATTTTTACATTTTTAAAATGAATGAGCATTAGAATTGACAAATTTGCTTCAGAAAGCTAGCATTTTAAGTATGCCTTTTCCGATATTAATAAACAATGACTTATTTGACACAAGACTTACTCTGATTAAATCAAAATTAAAACATATTAATTCAAAATTTTGATTTAATAACAACGATTGTAAATTTAGATAATTATTTTTCTGATTAGATCAGTTAATATTGTTACATGGAGCCAATGATCTGCTAATCACATGATTCTAAGTTGGTTCATTTACTTGGATGAAGTTTCATATTATTTAATTGAAACTTAATCCAACTTATTTTCATGATAAAATATTTATTAAAAATGTATAAAAATTGATTTAGATAAGAGATGACCAAAAGATAATATTTAAACAAAATAAGTCTATTTATTAATATTTAATTTAGGATAGCTTGAAAGAAAAAAAAAGAGTTTTTCTCACAACAAAATAAGAAACTCAATTATTTTGGCTAATTTAATCATATTTAGAAATCGTATATCTGCTTTAATTCAAATGTAGGGGCATATTAGTCTGATTGCCTGTCAGTCAAGAAAAATAATAACCACATTCAGCCGATTATTACTCCAATATAGTCTAGTCTTGGAATATTATTTAATTGAATGAATAAATGAGAGCTTAATAAATACTTAGAAATACTTTTGTAAATATGAGAACTTAATTTAAGGGTTTGGGAAGACTTTTATTATTAAAAATTCAAAATTTTAAATATTCTGTTGGTATTTACAAGAATTTTGTTGATATTGTACAATCAATTTGCATAAGTCATTAGGCAGTTTCAAATAAAATTTTAAATTTAAAAAATATTTACAATACTTATTTGATTCATAGTAGAAAAACTTTCTTAAATTACACACTTGGCACTTAATAATAAAATCGTATAACACTCTAAATTGGGACACAATTAATAAATTTATATAGAAGAGTTCAATTCCACGGTTCAAGTTGCAACTTGAAATTAAGGTCCTAGATTTGAGCTTATTCGAAACATAAACAAACTTTTCATCGATTAGTATATAAAAGAGTTTTTAAGAATTTTAATCATTGGTTTGTAAGTCTTGGAAAATAATTAAATACTTTATTAGATTAATTTTGTTTTTTTTGCTGAAGCTAAATCTGCGACTAGAAAAAAACTAAAAATTAAAAAAAAAAAAACGAGGCAAAAATTTGGACAAACAAATATTTGCACGTTTTTTCACCTATTTTTTAGGCTTAATCGAATTTAAATTTTTCTAAAAGAGGAAAATTCAATCGGTTCAAAATGTTCAATTAATATCGTTTATCATTAAATTCGATTTGCGCTTTTTTTTAAACAGGTAAACATTTTATCTGGGTTAAAAATAACTTATTTATTAGTTTAAGTAGTTAGTTGAAGATTTCAATTTCAAATAAATTGTATTTGTCCACTTTGATTAATCATATTTAAATTGAGTTTTTTTTTACTTTCAGAAAGCTTAAAATAAATTCACCGATATTCAAAAAGCTTCTAGTTTTGTATGAATAAAAATAATGGATTTTTGACACAAATGAAAAATTTTTATAAGACAAAATATTTTCTTGTTCAAATTGTTGGCTAAAATTTAATCTCAAAGAGCCATTTTTAATAAAATTTTTAAAATTTATTACATAATAGCTAATTTTTGTCAAAAGAATGAAGGGTATTTTTAAAATTGAAAATTTTTTTTTTGACTGACAATTATTGCAAATAGCATTTGTAGATAAGCTCTTAAAAGGTTGTTGAAATTTAATGTTCTTATCGTGAAAATTAATTAAATTATTGAAAATTTATTTAGAAAATGGAATTTTTATTTTTTTTTCAATTAAAATTTTAAAATTGATTAATATGTGTCGAAAAATTTTCTCTTTTCCGTAATCACATAATTAATATTTAATCTTTTAAGAAGGATTTGAAGTGCCTCATTTTTTTCTAACAAGTATTTTGGTTGAAGGAAGATTAATTAAATGCTTCATTTGAAATTCTAGATATCGTATGTGGCCAATATATACCTTAAAAATTTAATTCAAACATTTTTCTTTAGATATCCAATAACTTAATTAGAATATTTTTCTAACAAGAGCGGAATTCGGCTCTAATTTAAAGCGGAAATTTCTAATTCTAGGAAATAAGCTGGATGCAATGTGTAAACGAATATGTCAGTTGCATGCAAGAAAATTGAATTTTGTATCTAAGTCGAATATCCTGTAACTGCAAATCTTGCATTCAAATCGTATATGGCTAAACAGAAATTTAATTAAATTCCACGAGACTCGGATTAGGCCGAAACGTTTGCCAAAAATAAATATTTAGGATATTAGTTTACTTAGATGTTTAATTTAATATTTTACTTTAGCACGACAACATTATTCTAGTCTAGCTAAGGCCACACAGACACACACACACTTTAACAAAAATATCATTATTTTAGAAAAAAAAGAAAATCGAACTAATTCGATTTTCAATTACTTAACCAATTTTTTCTCTCAAATTGATTTAAATCGATGACATTAAAGTCTATTTTTTTCAATTAAAATTTAAGATGCTCTAGGGTGAATAGAAATCTTAAGGTTTATGGCCAAAACATGTGTGCTTTGTATTTTAAAAGCATTCAAAATAAAACTTTTGATCAATTTAAGTCAGTAAAAAGGCTTTATCAAAGAAAAAAATAAAAATAAAACAATTTAGTTTGGTTTACCCAAAAGAATATTAATGTCCAAGTCATTCGAGCGAAGCTTATTACAGGTAATTTTGATTAATAGCTTTAGTTGAGTATCATTGTCAAAATGTGAATATTCATCGATCAAATTTGGTCAACTATTTAGCCAAACTAAATGAAATTTGAAGCCATTCTTTTATTGATTGATGATCTATTTAGTTTCGATATTTTAGTTGAACAATCTACATGATATTCTAATTATATTTGATTTCCACGGATTTATTACAAGTATCAGGTTACCAATTTAAGTTTCTAAGTCTCTAATTAGCTATATTTTCCTGGTAAATAAACAAGCTTCATAAATCATTGTATGTAAATATTCTATTCCCTTTAGAATAAGTATTTAAACTTAATCTTTAATTTTTTGAGTAAATTGCTTAATCCTGTTCTATTTAGGTCCTTATTGTAAATACAAACTGGTGGGCTATTGAGCTATTCTGGTCGTATAAATGAACAGTTGGAATTTTAATCGCTTATAAAAACAACAAGCAAACTCTCAAATTATCCAGTTAAGGCTTAAAAATCAACATGTTTTAACTTTCTTGGGATACATATTACTGGGCTCATAGTCCTAATTGAAGATATTTTAATTTTATTGCTTCTATGGCAATGCTAAATTCACTTTCATTTATCAGATTAATATTTAATGAATAAATAAGCTAAAATTCTTAAATATTACTTTTTTAGTAAAAAAGTTTAATTTTTCTAATCGATTTTTTATTTAGATTTAAGGCTAGAATTTATGCGGTAAAGCATGTGTTGTTTTTTTTTACAAATCAATTAATTCTTCTTAAGAAAAATTTTGATATATTCTTGTATGTGAACTCATCAAATGATTTAATATTATTTTTCAGATGATAAACGAACTTGGAAATTTTGTTTGAAAGATTTAAAACTCTGCTTAATTGGTTTTATTTTAGAATTTTTTAGTACAAATGGTTTTAAAAATCATTTTTTAGGATAAAATTTGCATTTTTTTAATTAAAATTTTTATTTTGTAATTTAAAAAAATAATATCTTTAGTTAAAGTTCAAATTGACAACCAAATAGTTGTTTTTTTTTTTCGAGTTTAAATTTAAATGATTTTAATAATTAATAAAAAAAAAGAAAATTGAATATTTTTTTTTAGATTTTCACAAAATTTATGGTCTGCTTTTATTTCAGAATTTGTTCATTTTTTTTTCGAATTTTTTTTTTCCATTCGAAAAAAAAATGAACATTGTGCTAAAATAGCATTTTTAGAATTTAATTTTTTGTTATTTAAATCGAAACAAAGTGACATCCTTGAATTTTTTAACTAATTAAATTGTGAAAATTAAGTGTCAAGATTCTTTTCCAAACGATTTAAACTAAAACAAGGCTTATCTAATTACAATAGACGCCTTCCAGTAAAAACTATTCGAAATGAAAAAAAAATTAATTAAGTAAAAATAATAATCGAATTTTATTAACCAAAATAAGCAATTTAAATAAATTTTTGAGAACTTAATGAAAAGTTTGATTGTTATTTTAGTATTAAAATGTGTTCACTTGAACACCTTATTTTTCTAGAATAGATTCAATTTTGGGGACAATAACTCAAGTTGAAAACTATGTGGGCGTTTGCTCGCTTATATTGTTCTAAATAAATCAATGAAGCGAGTCAATAAAAAAATTATTTTAACTAATGATTACAAACATTTTGCTCGCTTGACCATTCGCGAGCGTAATTTACCTGTCAAACTAATTTATTGAATGTTCGATATGAGTAAATGATTAAGCAATAAAAAATGTTTTATTTTATTTTTTTTACAACACTTGAGAGAATTCCTAATGTTTATGAGATTTAGAAAATTGAATGTTATTGCTAGTTAATAACTAGTTCTGAATCACGTTCAGAGTTGACCACAGTATGTTTAATTAGTAATATAATATCATCATGAAAATGAAAACTTATGTTGCTGTTTTTTTAGGAAAATTGAGATCGAAATGTTATGATAACGTTATTCCAGTGATAATTTTAGTAATTATAAGCTTTATTTTTATTCACAGTATGTAGGCAAGTTGGAACACCTAATTAAAATACTTAGAATCGATAAAAATCGATTTAGTTTAATTGAAAAAAGGCCGGTCTCTAACGCATCGACAGGTTTTCAAGTGGTCCAATTTACCTTATCGAAGACACGGGCTCCAAGGATTAATTTTAATACTAGGACTTCAAAACTAGTCCGCTACACGGACAAGAGATTTCATAAATTATAAGTTAATTATTAAAAATTTAAAATACAGTTTAGCCAAGGTGTCATGCTGGTTGATTTTAACACTTATTAAAGTGCATTTAAATTGACTTTTACAAGCCGGACTTGATCTATAGATCACAGGCCTTTTATTTTATGATGTGCAAATATCATAAAAATGAATGTAATTTAAGCAAAACAAAACAAAAACATTGTAAATCTTGATCTCCTTTGGGTTGGTTTTAATTGAAATTTAAATTAAAAATCGAGTTTAAATTGCTTGATATAAATTTATTTTTTAATTAAAATATTAGAAATAAATTCAAGCTCATGGTTATAAAGATAACTCGTGGGCTTTATTAATAAAATGAAAAGATTTCCGAGTTAATATTTATTAAGAGATTAGGGTGCTTTGGATCGAAATTTTTTAAAATGCAAGAATCAGAAAGTTAGGCTTTAATTCAATAATAGTCAACTAATTTGAACTGTTTTTCCGCGTTTTGTCCAGACCTAGATTTCTAATCGTAAATAAATAATTTCAAATATTGAAAGATAAAATCTTTATTAAGAAAGAAATTGTATTTGGCCGAGGATTTAATGTAAATCTTGAAACGAAAGCGACTATGTATTTGTTATCTATCCTAGAGAGCGTTAGATATGCGCGATTTGCTTTGTATCAAATCAGAATGTAAACATTTATGTAATTGAATCAAAAAGGTTGTAGCCATATAAATCACTGAAATAGGCAATAGAAAATATTTTTATTTTTTAGATAAAATTCAAGCTCATTTTAGCATAAAAATATTTCAAAACTATTTTCCAACTTAGGTTTTAAACTAGAACAGGATCAATAGTTTAGACAAGAAAAAAAATATATATTTTTTTCAGTGATTTATTTTCGATTAAAATTCTTCACTTCTATTGAACTGAAATCGATTTTTGATTTCATATACCGTATAATCAATTTTGTTTAGTCTAAAACTTAGACTAAAATATACGCAACTTATTCGTGAGTTTTAATTAAACTCAAATTAAGCTTCAGTTATGAAATAAAAGCACTTGATCGGAAATTTTATAGATATAAATAATAAATTTTTAAGCCGATCAAATTATTTTTATTTTTTTGTTGAAAATATTTATTTTAAAATGGATTGAAGTTATCTTTCAATGTTTTAGAGTTTTAAAAAAATTAAAAAAAAAGCATTATTTTTTTTAAAAAGAATATTTTATAGTATTTACAGAAAAGATTTAAACTTTCATTTGATAATTGGTATTTTTATTTATTCTACTTAAAAATAAAATTTATTTTTTCAAATATAATTTAAATTTACAAAAAAAATGTTTTTTATTTATCAAATACAATAATTATTCGTATTTTTTTCTAGACCGTTCCTTACATATTAAATGTCCTCTTAAAATCAAAACTATAATAAATTAATTCATCAAAGATAATTAAAGAAAAAATTATTCTATCTAATTATTTTATTTGCTTTTTAAAGTATATTTTTATTTTTTATTTTAGATTTTAAAATTTATCAATTTAAGTTTGAATTAATTTATTTTTGATTGTTTAATAGATTTTAAATTTTTTTAAAAACTATTTATTAGTCTTTTACTAACATTCATGTTTTATACCAATTTTATAATAAAAATCGATTTTTTTATTTCGAATTTCCAATACATAAATTTAAAATATTTTTTATTTAATATTTAATTGAAGTGGGAAGCAAATGATCATTGTTTAAAATCTTCTTAAATTTAAATTAAAGAAAATTATAATCAATCTTTATACAACTTAATTCTTTCTTTTATTTTCATAGAATATTGTTTTGTATTCTGTCTGTAAACTACTTATTAGGCTTGGTAAATTACTGACTTTTTTAATTTTAAATAATTTAAAAGTGAAAAACGGTAATTTTTAAAACTTTAGTTGAATTATAAGGAAGTTAAATAAATAAATAAATTTAAACATTTGAATTCTAGATTGTGGACAAATTTAAGATTTTTTTTAAATGAAGAGCATTTTAAAATTTAAAATTTTGATTTTGAAAAATTTTCACAAATCGTAAATTTTAACTTTTGTGAAAAAAAATTTATATGAAAAGATTTTCATAATATTGAAATTTGAAAATTTACTTTTAACTTCACCATCCAAATATTTAATATTTTAAAGTAATATCCAAAAATTAATTGTTTATTTAGAATTATTTTTTTATTTATTTAAAAAATAATTTAATAAGAAAAGTTTTTCCAGGGCAGTTCCGAATGACAGAGCCTTCTTTGAAATATGATTAATAAAAAATATGTGTTATTTACAAGTGTACAATTAGAGTAGAAAAATTAAAATTTATATTGCATATACAATGTAGAATTAAATTTCTGCCAAGAAATTGGTGTGTTTATAATTGAATCAAAGTGTGTTTGGTATTTTAAATTGTTTCCAGGACTTAATGCCTCAGGACTCACATTAATTCACATCTATTATTTTGATTGATTTTATTAAACAATCTTATTTTATCTTAAGAAAAATTTAAATATAAAATTAAATTTATCTTTGCTATTAGAAATTTTTTCTAAGCTCCGAAAAAACTAAAAAAAATTTTTTTTATCAAGAACATGCATCAAAAACATTTTTTCGAAAAAAAAACTAAACATTTAAATATATTTTAATTTAGACTGAATTGTTTTTTAATATGGCATTAAATTCTATTAGGTTATAAACGTATAATAATGATCATATAATTTAAATCATGCAATTAATCAAATTGTCAAAGTAATCCGGCAGATGGAACTCACATTTTAATAAATCACACTAGCTGATAAAATGTAAAAATATCAAAGATACTCAATTGTGTCATCATACTAAATATTGACTTTATCTAGGAATTAATTGCAAAAAAATAAAATATTAATCATTTAATTTTGCTGATAAATTACTCTCTGAGAAAAACCCAGAGGACAGTACAATGGAATTTTTCAAATATTCAATACTGCTAATTTTATTATATCCGGAAAACCTTAAGTAATTATCAAGAGTCCAGTTAGTAGTAATTTTGTTTGCATGTTATTTAGTGCTAAAGAATTTGATATTTAATATTTACTCTCAAGGGAATTTCTAAGTGCATAAAAATCTTAGAATGTAATTGCATTAGCAGAATTAGATTTATGATAAAAATCATCAAATACTCAAGAATATTTCCTTCTTTTTATTGTTAAAATGTTCTTGAATTTCAGCAAAACGAATGATTAATGGCCTTCAAATGTTCAGATTGCTAATGAAATATGACCACGGCTTTGTGATAAGACCATTCTTAAATTTAACTTAAAAATTGATTTTTAATCAATAATTTTTCATCGAACAAACTTTTCAGATAAGTTCAAAGAAATTTCATTTTAAATCCTGTTGATTTGTCCACATCTTCGGACGTCCAACAGAGCATTAATTCTAGACAATAAAACAAGTGCTTTCTTTCGACGCATTCACAAAAACCACATTCGTATTTGCGGTTTTTTTCAGATTTATATCAGCCTTTCCATTTGTTCCTATTCATTTCCTAATCAACCAACTGCTGTGAGCTAAAATTACCATAAGTAATTTTAATATACACAATCAATGTCCGAATTAATATTGTTATCTCTTTTTAAATCAAGACCCAAATAAGTTGTTCATGTTTTAAGTCAACTCGAATTAGTTTAGTGGACTACATACATGGGAAAAACATTTACGTAAATCCTAGGGATTTTATACATTGTCTAAATTAGCCAAATTTAAAATCGTAAAATCTCAAGATAAAGTGACTAAAGCAAGCCACAATTTTTACGACTTGAGATAAGATTTTTATTAGCTTTTTATTTTTATTTACTCTATTGAGTTTCCAAGTATAGAGAGAAGTTCCAGCTGTTCACAAAGGTATTTGCTTGAACACTAAGAGAACACTCAACTTTATTTACGCTCTTTAAGCGTCCAGGATCGAAACGCACGTGGGCCTTCAATTTAATAAACGGACGCAATTAAACTCACAATGTTTGCTCTGCTCAAATAAGAGCCTCGTTCTATTTGCTCAATGTAAACAAGCTAAATACTCAACAGAACAGTTTCACCTAAAATTTATAGATAAATAAACTATTCAGAATATATAAACAGGCTATTAGAAATAAGCAGAATATGTTGTCAATTATTTAGTTTTAAATTAGGTCGACTTTATATGGTCAAAATAATGTAGTTAGTTAAAATAAAGTATTTGTGTTTTTTTTTTTTATTGAATGCCCACAAGTTTAGAAGCCAAATGAAGCCATAGTTTAATTATTTTTTTGTTTTTTAGGCAAGCCTTATTCTACTGTGTTTAGAAAACTTAATTAGACAAAATTTTGATAGTAAATATTTGCTCGTTTTTCGAATCAAATTGAGAATTTTTTTTTATTTTTTTTCCACAATTAAATGTCTTTTCATTTTTGAATTAAATATGACCGGAAAATAAAATTGTAATCAAAAAATGCAGTTAAAAACTCATTAAGGTAACACTCGGATCCGGTGCATTAGTATTAGTATTAAATTTTAATCTTTAAACCTTATTTGATTTTAAATTTTATGCATGATTTATTTTAAATATTTTTTTAATAATAATTTACTTAGTTTAAGTGTCTTTTGGTTGAATACACGTTCAATTATTTATAAATATATTTTTTTTAAATCTTAATACTTTTTTTCAATTTAATTGAATTCATTAATTAAAAAAGAAATTTATTTTTATCTTTATTTTGAATCTAGAATAATTAATAATCTTAGTTTGTCTTAATGTTTTTTGATGATAGTCCAAATAGCAATTATTCAACAGTTTATTTTTAATATCATTCTAGAGGAGCTGTTCAGAACGGATTGGATTACTTCGTTTCAACTTTAATGTAATTTAAAAAAAATTCAGTTTTCAATAAAGACAAAGTGTAAAATTTATTTTTTTAAGAGAAAAAAATTTAATTTATCAAAAAAAAATCAGAATTTTCATTATGGACTATAGATTCGTCTTGACCGTATAAATTGTTGACTCAAGGTTTTGTTACTGACTTAAAAAGAGCTGTAATTCTTAAGTGAGCACTTCAAATTTAGAATGTATACTGTATTAAGGTTATTAAATCAGTGACTTGGCCAAATAACTGAAACATGTGATTAAAAGCTAATGACCTTTAAAAAATAAAGTTGAGAAAAAATCGTTAGCACTAGCCTAACATTAAGAGCTAAATGATGCATGTAAAACTCAAAGAGTGTACAGTTAAGGTGTTTTATATGCAGTATTAGCGGCTAAGAACAAGAGGTGTCATTTTATTCCCATACAAACATGATGCTAGACTAAACCGTAACAAGTGAACGTAATAAATTATATATATTGTATTTTTTATGAAATTAAAAACTCATTAGGGTTTGATTAGAGAATAAAATGCGGCAAATTTAAATTGACATTTTTAAAAATGAATAAAAAATGTTCGATTAAAATCGGCCCTCTGAACTGGTACACAAAGGTAACGTTTCAGGACAAATCGAACATTCATTTTAAAAAGCCTGCTGTTTCTAATGGGAGTATAAAGCCAAATTTCAATCAATCATTTGTCATATTTAAACATGTAAAATTGAGAACGGTGTTTTGTTTTGCCGATTTCTTAATTGAATTAAGCCTCAATACTTATCTAGAAAAAGATAATTAAAAACTTTAAATTTTATTTATTTTAATATATCAATCATCATTGTTTCTTTTGCAGCTTTTCTAATGGATCGTTTTAAAGATTGAATTATTCCGATAAATCTTACTAATGGATTTAAGTATTAATATTGCTCATAAACGCGGTCTAAAACAACTTAAATGCAATACTAATGTTTTTAATTACTCGGTATTCTTTTTTTTTTCTATATTGAGTCTTAATTGACTTTTGACTTAAAGATATAAAGAATATTTTCTTTTATTTTAACTAAATTATTTATATATATTTGTTTTGCAAATATGTCAAGTAGCAGATATGGTTATTGTTCTATTTTAGCTAAATTTTGATTTTATTTTTAAAAATTTGATTAGCAATATTCTCTCTTAAAGATTGCGTAAAAAAGCTAAACTTAGTCTAATATATCTTTTTATTACTTGGGTTCAAAATTCAAACATGTATCTAAAAGGAAAGAGTAGAGAGTTTCCTTTCCAACCTGCCAAATTATTAAATATTAAATTAATAAAATTAGATGTAAAAAAGCCATATGTTAAGTTATTTGAAATTTTCAAAAACAAAAGAGTTAATAATTTTTTTCTCACGTTATTTTATTTTTATTTATTTAAACAAAAAATAAATGCTAAAATTTTTATTGTTTAAACTATAAAATTTATAGCGTATCTAATTTTGGAAAATTAAAAAATAAATCAACAATAACCTTGTTTTTTTTTATTATTTTATGTGATAAGTAAAAAGATAAGTTATTTAATGGCGATTTGGAAAAATTACATTGTCTATTTCTTGTAAAAAAAATGCTATTCGGAGGGTTTAGTATTGAAATTAAAAATCTAGTATTTTAAATAACTTAAAATATAAATTTCAAAATTTATTTAAAAAAAAATTATGTCAATAAAGTATTTTTCAGTTAAAAAATAAAATTTAGAAAATATAATTTTTATTTTTAAATAATTAATTTTTTATCGGCTATGATAAATTAAGTAATCCTAGTGATAATTGATATTAGTTTTTATATGGGCAATTAATTTAGTAACAAAATAAAACTAAATGACATGGACAGTTGGGCAACTGTTTGTAAAATAATTAAAGTAATTAATGACCGAAGATTATGTAAACAAAATCGTTGTAATTATCTGTCTAAGCTATATAAGTCAACACAACTAAATCCTACTGTGAATATGTTTAACGATCATGACAAGAATGAACATGGGGGCTGTTTGATTAACAATCAACACCCCTTGTTTGGCTAAAAACCCAATTCATAACAATAAAAAACACTAATTACATGATTATATAAGCCTTTAGACATAATCAAATTGTAATTAAACGTATCAAATTAATTTTTCAAGCACTAGTGTTAACTTATAAAACATTTTATTATCCAATTCGATTAGACTGCTTGATTATTTAAACAGGAGACGAGACTGGCTAGGCTAATTTGTGCAATGTGATTTTTTAGCATGGAATTTGCCGTCAAAGGTAAATTAAATTATATTTGTCAGGAAGTCTGATTGATTCGAATAGAAACAACAACAAGAACAAAAAGCATGTTTTTAGCTGCGATATATTTAAGTCCAGACACAAAATTATTTATAGATAACGGATTATAAAAAAAAAATACTAAAAATAATCAATGAATAAAGAGACCGAAAAAGTCCTAAGTGTTTCGCGTGTGTATAAATATCGTACGCATCGGATTAGTCAATACAGATAGCTTTGGAGATAATTTAGACAAGATAATTGATAGTTTATAGTCAAAAGTTGAAAAGCAGCCTATTCGATTTAGATTTAAAGATATGAATTTTATCACAGAAGAAAAGAGCTCAAGCCAAGCTGAACAATTCGTTACGACTTTGGCTAATATTTATTTTTAATTTAAATGCTTAATCAAACAGGGCTGTGGCTTAGCTAAGTTCTTGAGTAAATATTATTCTTGTCCTATTAACTCTTAAGTCCAACGATATGCATTTTACCTTGATCTGTTCTGTTTGCTTTCACATTATTTAAACCTATTTGTTTATTCCCATTTTTCTAACTAAATATAATAACAGCAATTCCGAATTGAATTACTTCATTTCTAAATGAGAGCAAATAAATGAGCTCATTCGTTTTACTAGTCGTCATTTTTTCTAAAACGATCAGCATCAAATCTGATACATCCGAATTTAAATTAATATCAAACAGAATTTAAAATTTAAATTTAATTAATTCAAATTTAGATTAGTTAGAACTTAAAAACAACAAATCGAACAAAATATTCTAATTTAATATTTGTTCGGTCATCTACATTGAGTCAGATGACCAAAAAAAATAATTTTTTTTTTATTTTATTTTCTCTTTTTTAATTTAAATAAAAAACAATAATATTTTATATTTATTTTATTTTAGATAAAAAATTATTTAATGTCAATTTAAAAAAAAAAATAGAATAACTAATTTTGCGTCAACAGTCTACCTCGTGCAATGCAAGTACAAATATCATTAGTTTTTTTAATAATTGTTAAATTATCGGCTCAGTCCGAATGGATGTACAAATTCTCACCGACCAAACATATCAATTCCCAATTGTCAATAGAATGCGAAGTAAGCGATCAAATTTGGATCGGTTGGGCACACTATGGAACCCGTAACACGTCCAGTGATGTCCGATTGCCTGACGAGTCAGACTGCTGGATGAACTTTACCGAAAAAATAGCCGAACAATGTAACGGATGGTCTCAGTGCGATTTATCGTCTCAGCCAACTTATATACACAAATGTGCCAAAATATCAGACTATCTGTATGTTACTTACAAATGCATTAATCAATTAAACACGATGGACATATGTAAACATTCGTCTAAAACATTTACTAATCCAAACGAAGAATTTTACATAAAATCATCCGAATTTCCGGACGAGTACTCGGCTAATTTGGACTGTTCGTGTTCAATAAGCTCATCGTCTCATCTAAATCTAAAATATGACACACTCTGGTTTTCGCTACAAGACAACGATTATTTACAAATTCAAAATAAGAACATTTCCGGCTGGATTAATCCGACTTATGAAATTCCCATCAAAAACAAACAGAGCCAAATTCGCTTCACCACCGACGATGCACTGGCTTACAAAGGCTTTTGGCTCAAAATAGGCACACGCAAGACATGTCAACACGACTGGCAGCTAGTTGGCGACAGCTGTATCAAAGTATTCACTGAAGAGCTTGATTGGCGTTCGGCAAATTTAAAATGTAACCAAATGAACGGCAATTTGCTCAAATTGGACGATGTTGTTTCTGATTTAAAATTAACCCAGTATATGAATTCATTCTATTCCGAAATAGACTCATACTGGATCGGTCTACGCAAATATGTCGATCAGTACAATCAAGAAAAATGGATGTGGTCTAGCAACTCGACTATTTACAATGACATGTCTTGGTGGCCATGGCGCAAATTGAGTCAGTATGAATATGCACTTAATAGCAATTGTGTACATAAGAGAAAAAATGAAGATGGCTATTTTACTGCGTCATGTGATTCAAAGACCAAAAATAGCTTTATATGTCAAACAAATTCGTTTTCTGCTCCCATTGAGGACTACAGAGTTGACATAGAATGTGGAAAAACTTCAGATATCAAATTGGTGCAAAGTAAACCAGCCAAAAACAGCATTAATAATGTTATATTGCCAGCTATTGTCAAACCATCAAGTTACGTTAATTTAGAATATGCTAAATCTACTAGTAAAAAAATGACTCAAATGAAGACTAAGATTATTCCGACAACCAGTTTGTTTAAAACAGTTGTGACCAATTTTCCGTCTTTGTCAAGTGCTCAGCCTATTTTGGTTAGACAAGCTGAAAAATTGAATACCACTGTTCTAGCTGGAATCATATCGGGCATTGGTCTTGTAATTATCATTGTTAACTTGGCTGTTTTATTTATGTGCAGACGCAACTTGAAAAAAATAATCAAAAACTCAAAGCAGTCAACAGGCGAAGAAATGATCCAAGACTATTTTGAAGCGTTTAATACACTGCACTCTAAAAGCCTAAAAGGAACTCTGGTACAGCCAAAGCAAGAAAGTGTATTGACAATTCCAAACTTGAAACAAGACGAGGCCACACTGTTCTATCCGAATCAGTTTGGTCGAGATTTGGACATTAGACAATCGGCATTCAAGCCATTTAGCAAAGATCAAATACAGGATGTTCAACGACTGCTCAATCAAAGCCAATATGACAAAATGAATCATCAATTGGCGCTCAAAAATAAACTTATTCATAATGATTCGACTGGCCAGTATGCGCACACTTATGAGAGTGTTGATACTTTGGAATTCGGAAGGCGAAATCCGACTTTAATTGGTATTAGAAACTACAAGCCAAGTCAAGAAGTCAATTTGTTGCAGTCGCCCAATTCGGCTGACTTGAGCGATAATACGAACAATCTTTCAACATCGACTAATTTGTCGTCTAGCTCCGGAGCGTCGTCCACTCATCATTTTTTCAAACCGCAAAATTTAACCCAATTACAATTAGCAAATTTAATTCAAAATTCTAAAAATTTAGTCACTTATCCGTGTGATAGTATGCTAATGGGCGGTGAATGGAGTCCGGACAGTGCTTATTATAGTTCAATACCAAACTATGCTACTTTTAACAATCAAATTAATACTAATCAGCATATTCAGTTTTTAGTCAATCCAAATGAAAATTTGACCAAAACTCATCTAGTTTAAAGGCCCGTAGCCAAACAAAAACCGTTTATTGTATACAAAATGTATTTAAATATTTTATAATTGTAAAATAATTTCGTTTTTTTTTCTATTTTCTATCAGGGATTTTAAAAATAATCAAATTTATTTTATTTTTTTTTTTCAAGTAATCTAGTTATTGTTATATTTTTAATATTTAATAAAATCATTAAAATTAAAAGAAATTTTTTTTTTTATAATTTATTTTTTAAAATACAAAATCTCGTAAATCCTTGAAAAAAAAGCAGTCATAAAGTCCTTTTTTTCAATATTAGTTTTTCTTATTTTATGTTTATTTCTTATAAATTATTTTAAAATATCAATATTTTAATTTAATGAATTGTCGTCACTATTTTTCTTAAGTGCAAATCAATTTAACTTTGAAAACAAGCTCGCAATGCCTAGATGAAATAGAAACGTGAAACAAAGCAGGAATGGAAATTCATTGTAGATTTTTTGAGTTTAAATGTTAGTTGCGATTAATTAATAGTCAAGATTTTAACATATTTCACTAAATATTTATCCCCTTGTTTGATTATGCTGCATTCCAAACGTTATGTCTTGGACAATTTGCCTCTAATATTAGTAAACTAATATGCATAATCTCTCAATGGATTTAAACATGAATTACATCCATCAGCTTGTGTAAGACTAAACAAACCATTTTGAATAATTAACTTTAATTTAAAAAAGTAGATAAATATTTTTTATTTTTCAAGGCTGAATTCTAAGGAATTTTTAAAAACATTGTCATAATCAATCATACAAATATCTGTTAACCACTGTGACATAGATCACTATAAAAGCATTGTTAATGATTCAGTGTTGCTTTGATTAGAAAGAAGCAAAACTAATTTTTTTTATAGAACAAAATTTCAAGAAATAAATTTTTAAAAATTATTATTTATTTTTGACTAAATATCTATATCTATTAGAAAAAAAATTTTTTTTCTGATTTTGATCAATATCTCTAACAAAGTGAATTTTTTTTTTTCAAAAATAGATATTCAACTTTTCAAGCAATAGCTGAACAATGTCTGAAAGGGTTTCTTTGGACGAATAACTTTTTTTTGTTTTTCTCTGTTTTTATAAAAATTTATTTAATTTTATCAATTCTTTATTTCTGTTTAAAAGAAAACTTATTTTTACTTAATAATATTTATTAAAATATATTAATTAATAATTTTGCATAAAAACTCCACATTGTTAAGACCTGTATGATCACCATCTGAACCCTTATCAGTTTCAACTTGTGTTCGCA
>VANL01000411.1:0-35691 GCA_006352455.1 Brachionus sp. 'Tiscar' | reverse complement strand
TCTTGAACCAGGATACTCCCAACTTTTTTTTGAAAAAAAATTTAATTCGTGTTTAATTTTTAGACAGTTTTTTTTTTAAAAACTTACTCTAAATCTGTTTTTTTTTGTAATTAAATAAAAATTTATTTTTAAAAAGGTTCGTATGTGTTTTTTTTTAATTTTACCTAGACCATCAAATTTATTTTCTTTAACAAACTTCAATGAATTTTGGACAAATCTTCTTCTCATTTCACTATTACTAACCATTTTACTGAACGGTTCTAAGTAAAACAAAATAATTAATTTAATGTCTTGAAATGTTTTTCATAAGAGAAAAGAAACTTAAAGGCAACAACCAAAATTAATTCTTAGCTTTGGTTTGTGAAAAATATATCTTTTTTATAATATTTCGTATCTATTTATTTATTTCTTAAATACAAATTGTTTTTTTTTTTCACTTTTTCTCTTATATAATAAATTTCGTAGATCAATCAATCATGTGAAATTAAAAATAACTTCATGATAATAGAATTAAAAAAGACAATTTACCTGAACCAGCATTCCAACCTCCAACAGCAATTAGAATTTTCAAAGCACTGTTTCTCTTTTTTAAATCCATTGTTCTTTCGTACATACCTCTGGACCAAGAAGTGCTCAAATCATTCCATTCAAAAGGCTCCAATCGATCTCCTTCCAATTTGGCAAAAGAATAAATGATCATGTCACAGAGGAAGGGATCAATATTTTCAGGAAAGAATTTAGCATCTCCTTGTCGATATTGGGCCCAATTAGTGTGATAGCAAACAATTAAATTTCCCGATCCTATTTGATGATACAATTTTATTTAAAATTTGTTTAAACTTTTTCCTACTTGAGGGGAATTCTCGTTGGTCCACATATTTTGTCGACATGGTCTCTTCTCTAGTTGATTCGCTCTTAGTAATTGTTGTCGTACTTGAAGTTGTTTTGGAAGTAACAGAACCTTTTTAGGTGATGATTATTAATTGATAAAAAATTAATGTTGTTTAAATTTTAATTACCAGAATTTTCACAAACTGCTGCATGCGGAAAATTACATGATTTAGTTACTTTATCAAAAATAAGTCGAGAAGGGCATGTAAAAAATGAAATGTTTGCATCTGGGGTTCCTGAAAATGAACATAAGTAATATCTTCTACATCCTGATTCAAGATCCGGATCTTTAAATTAATTGTCATGTAAAAGATAAAAAAAAAAATAATAAAAATGATTACAATATCCGTCTCCATTGACACATAAATGAAGAGGTTTAGAAGTAGATAGTGGGTCAGTTGTTTTCCAATTATTGGTATCAGTACTAGTTAGTGGTTTAAGTACATCTGTTGTTAAGTTTGGGTCTGGTTTTCCATCTAAAAATTCATCTTTCACAGCTGCAATTAAAGGATATTTTCCTAAAAAAATTTAGATTTATATTTCTTTAATAAAATTAAAATTTGAATTAAAACCTTGTCCACAAAAACGTCCTTTGAAATCATCAAAATCAAGTCTAGAAAAAAAAATTATTATTAAAAAAAGTTCAATTAATAGTTTTTTTTATTATTACGCCCAAAACATTGCACCAGCTAAGTCTTGATCCTTAATGTAGCGAGCCTTAAAATTAAATTTATAAATCTAATTAAAAATCTTATATTAATATTTACTTTAATTCTTAAGCTTGCGACATCATCGTAGCCAACCCATTCAGTTGGAGAATATGCATAAGGAATAGCTTGTTCGTAGTTTCGTTCGACAATCCAATCTTCTCTCATTTTTTCACATACTTCATAATAGCTTAAAATTCCCGGAGTGCCAGTATACTTATATTTTAAATTTAGAATATCAACTGCATGTAAATACTAAGAATTACTTTTCCTTTTGTTCCAGGTCCGGTGCTAGGAGCTCCAAGATTTTTGTCTTCATCATAAGTAAAACTTCTTCCATACAATGCTAATCCAACTAAAAGTTTATTTTTGGGACATCCCTGAGAGAGCCAATATCTAACTGACCATGCAACGTTTAATTTTGTCTGATTGCCTATTTCCTCTTTACGAGCATATAAAGGAGCATGATGACCTAAAAAGTCTTCCCAGCTACCATGAAAATCCTTATTAAAAAAAATTGAAAAAATTTTCCTAGGGATAAAAAAATTTTTTTACGTAAGACATCAAATTTATGTAATCCAAATATCTAAAAAATAAATAGAAATAAATGTATTAATTTAAAAAATAATTTTTTGTTTTACTTTGAAATCTTTTCAATTTCATAACCATTAATTATTGTCTGATAACCAGCTCCAACTGCTGCAGTTAAAATTAAACCATGCGGCATAAATTCTTTTTTAAGTTCCTTTTATATAAAAAAATTAGTAATAGTTTAAATTTAAATTTAAATTTACTTTGACCAAAGCTGTGAATAAAACTTTATCTTCAGGAGAAGAGCCTTCCCTGGATCCAGGATATTCCCAACTTTAATAAGAACATTATTTTTTGTTTTCAACCAATTTAAAAAAAATTTATCTTACTCTAAGTCTTAAAAAAATTTATTTAAAAAAATCATTTTAATTTTTCAAAATCAAATTTACCTAAGCCGTCAAATCGATGTTTTTTGACAAAATCAACTGCATTTTTTACAAAATTAGATCTCATATTATCATCTGCTACCATTTTGCTAAAAGGAGCTTTAATTTAGATGAAAAAATAATTAGTTCCCAAAATATCTTATCTCAAAAATTTTTTTACCTGATCCTGCATTCCAACCACCGATAGCAATTGAAATTTTAATATTCGGATTTTTATTTTTTAAATTCATAGTTCGATCATACATTCCAGGTAACCATGCTGTACTCAAATCATTCCATTCAAAAGGAACAATTTTGTCGCCCTCTAGCTTTGCAAAAGCATATATTATCATATCACATAAATTAGCATCAATATCTTCAGGCTCAAATTTTCCTTCACCTTGTCTATATTGAGCCCAGTTAGTATAATAGCAAACTACAAGTTTGCGACCATTTCTGTCTAAATATTTTGAATTTTTTTAAAATATTTTTTAGCTTTTTTTTTTGACATTTACTTGGATTAATTTCAATTTGTTGAATGTCCTCATTATCTTCTATTTCAGGTTCGATTGGAATACTTTCTGTTGTGGTTTCAATTGGAGTGGACTGAGGAGTTGGAACAGGTGATGTTACTAAATTTGAATGAGAGCTTACACCTAATAATAATTGAATTTAGAAAAAACATATTTTTTTTTATAATAGATTAACATTTAACAGATTTTTCAAAATTGCATGATTTTTTCGTTACATCAAATAAAAGACCATCCGCACAACTTAGTCTCATTATAGAGGCTCCCTGATACATGCATAAATAATATTCCTTGCAATTAGTTGACAAATCTGGATCTAAAATAAATTCATGTAAATATTGTAAAAAAAAAATTCTTTTTATTTACAAAATCCATCTCCATCTGGACATGGATTGCTTTCTGCTTTGGTTGTAATTATTTCGGTGGCTGTTTGTTTTTCATTTTCAAACTCTTGTTTTACAGCATTTATTAATGGATATTTTCCTTCGTTGCAAAATTCTCCGTTGAAATCATCCAAATCGAGCCTTAATAGATAAATTATATTAATTTTCCAAAATTAAAAAATCGAATAATTTAGTTACGTCCAAAACATTGCACCACCCAAATCAAGATCAAGAATAAACTTTGATTTGATTTTCAAACTTTCTATATCATCATAACCAACCCATTCAATGTTAGAGTAAGCATATGGTACTGCTTGTTCCTCACTTCTCTCAATTATCCAGCCTTCTTTTTGTTTTTGGCATATTTCATAATAGCTTAGCATACCTCTTGAGAGTGTATACTGATAAAAAAAGTTTAAATCATTCACTCTGGCTTATATTTTGAATTACTTGTCCAAGACCACCAGGTCCTAAGTTCGAAGCACCCAATGTACTATTCTGAAAATATCGAAATGTTCGTCCGTACATAGCTAAACCAAGCAGCATTTTTTCTTTAGGACATCCTTGATTCAACCAATTTTTAACTGTCCACTCAACATTTAATTTGGCCTGCTCTTCATTTTCATCATTCCTTGGATATAAAGCGGTATGGTGTCCCAAAAATTCTTCCCAACTACCGTGCAAATCCTATTGAATAATTAATATTTTGCTTAAGCTTAAATCTAATTTTTTCTTACATATGTCATCAAGTTTACAAAATCCAAATCCCTTTATAATAAAAAAAAAAATTAAAAATAAAAAGCTTTAAATATTAAAAATTACCGGCAAATTTTTTCTATTTCATATCCAGCTTCGACAACTTTTTCACTTACCCCTACTGCTGCAGTCACCATTAAATTATGGGGTTCGAATTCAGCTTTTAATTCCTAAAAAAACATGCTTGAGTTAAATTTTTTAGAAAATAATTTCGAATTTACCGAAATCAATATACTAAATATTTCCTTATCAGTAACAGCTGAGCCTTCTCTTGATCCGGGATACTCCCAGCTATTTTAATTTGTTTAAAAAATATCATTTATTAAAGATAAAAATACTCTAAATCAAGTCCATCAAATCCATGTAATTGAACAAATTCTCTTGCGTTTTTTACAAAATTTTTTCTCATCTCATAATTATGTGCCATTACACTAAAAGGTCCTGATCCCATATTCCAACCTTGGTATGTTTAAATAGAAAAATAATCAGTTATAACTAACTTTATTTACCTCCAGTAGCGATCAGAACTTTTAGATTCGGATTTTTTTTCTTTAAATTCAAAGTTTGTTCGTACATGCCAGTTTTATTTTCAGTGCTTATGTCATTGAGCTCAAAAGGATCTAGACGATCACCTTCAAGCTTAGCAAATGCGTAAATGATAATGTCACATAAAGATGGGTCTATATTTTCTGGCAAAAACTTTCCTAGTCCTTCTCGATATTGAGACCAATTGGTATGGTAGCAGGAAATTATTTTTTTTCCATTTATAACTTGAATAAAACTCTTAGATATTTAGACTAAAAACATTCTGAGAAAATTACTTTGAATAAGTGAAACGATAATGGCAGATAGTGCCAGGATTTTTAATCCTAAATTCATGTTAAATATACGAATGAGTTGAGTTTTTAATTCTCATTAACCGATTCAAAATTTTTAGGTTTTTTTTATTTTTAAAAAAAAACTTTATCGAAAAAACAATTTATCGATTTCAATAATCTAAATTACAAGTCTATAAATTAAGAATTTTTTTCTAGGTAATTAAGCAACACGGTTGGTTTACTATGAATGTCAAAAAAGGGTATCTAAACACCAGAGGATATGTCTTTATTTGTTTAAAGACTGTAACTATGAGTAGTAGTAAGTGTTTTATTAGTGATTAGAACTAGGTGAATAGGTTTTGACTTCTGTATTTTCATTAGTCAAGATAATTGATGTTGATGGGTAGTTTTTATATTAGAAATTAAAAATGACAAAATGAATTTTTAAACACTTGATTTTTATAGGTGTTGTAATTTATTTGCGTAAATTTTTCAAAAAATTTTAAATGGACAATTTAGTCTGAGCCTTAAGGTTAATAAACTTGATTCTCGGGAGTTATGATAAATTTCTAATTTTTTTGTTATATTTTATTTAAAAAAAATTTCTGTTTTTTGTCAATCTATCTATTTAAAATTTTTGAAAACATTTACAAGTTATTACATTGATGAAATATACAAAGAAGAATGAAGTATTTTATTTATCTTCTTAGATTGGTTTGATCGTTCAGGGCCGTATAGTCTCGCTCTCTCTCATTTGCACTTTTTTTCTTTTGTTCATAGCGCTGAATGGTAGATACACCGTCAATCAATTTAGTTCTAAACAAAACATTGGCATTATTGAACATACCGTCTTTTAATGAAACAATCACAAACTTAAATTAAATAAAATATTGAAATTTATATAAAAGAAATTTGATTTTAAAGTATTAATTCATTATAAATATTATTTTTTAATATTATTACATGATTTAAAAAAAAAATTATTTTAATATTTTTTATTTTATTGAATAGAGTTTAGATTTTTTTCAGATCAATTAATTTTTTTAGTCAGTTTATTTTTAATAAAAAAAAATTAAGTTTGTTCTTCTAAATTAACTTAGATCTTTGCAAGATTTTATACACTTAAACTTAAAATTAATCAAAAACTTTTCCCTCGAAGATTTAAAATTCGATGAAACTAAAATTCAAATTTATTCTAGAATTATTTCGCCCATTTTTAACAAATATATCGATTAATTTCTTTTAAATGTTTTGTATGTATTAGGGCTAAAAAATTGACCTCTAACAATTAATATCCAAGAAAACATTAAGAATAATACAAATAATAAATTGAACTTAATCTAGGTTAATTATTTAATTTACCTGAGATTTTTTAAAATATTTTTTTATCATGAGTCCAATATTTTGAGTGTGAGAAGTATCTAGCGCTGCATCGACCTCGTCCAAAATATACAATGGTGCAGGATTGTAAAGAAGCAAAGAAAGAATCAGTGATAAGGCTACAAGAGATCTTTGACCGCCGCTTAATTCGGTTAGAGACTCTTTCCATACATCTCCAAAGGCCACCTTAAACTCAACACCATCCAAAAGAGAATTTCGATTGATCCATTCCAATTTAGCAAACGCACCAGGTAGCAATGTTTTGAAAATATTTCCCAAATCTTTGTTTATTGAATCAAATGCTTTAATCAGAACTTCTGTTTTAATTTTTTCCAAATCCTCAATTGTGGTCTCCAGAGTTGCTCTATCTCTAAGCACAATTTGTCGTTTTTTAGTTAATTCTTCATATTCTTCTTCTTTTTTGGCCAGCATACCCATAGCTCTCATATCAACTTGTTTGGACAATTTTTCTTTACGATGCTTCAGTTCATGCAAACGATGATTGACTTCCTTCATATTTTGTTTGGAAAAATCATAAATCGAATTGACTTGACCAAACAATTTTTTTTCTTCCTCGATCCATGAATTTTCTCTCATTAAAACATCGAGTGTTTCCTCGTAAGATTTTAAGTGTTCTTTCAAATCAGATTTTTTGTGTGTAAGCTCTTTTATTTTAAGCTCAATTGAATTTTTCTCTTTCTCTAAACGATCACATTCTTTATTTTTTGAATCAATTTCTCGATTCTTTTCTTTAATTATATCTTTTCTTTCATTTAATCGTCCAATTATTCTTTCCTCTTCCTCTTTAAGACTTTCAATTTGTTCACTTTTAGTATCAATTTGCTCATTCAATGAAATTAAATTTTCTTCCAATTTAGTCAATTCTTCTGTAAAACTTTGCATCTCTTTTCTCAATATATCAATATCCATATTTATTGATTTATAATCTTGCTGTAACTGGCTCGATGACATTTGTATTTTTTCCAAATTATTTTTTGCCTCATTAATTTTCTTCTGTCCATTTTCTTTTTCTTTTTCAATGTCACTATTATTTTGAACTCTATTTTCTAAATCATGTAGTTTAGAATTTAAGTTTTCCAGTTCTGTTTTCGAGTTTTGACTTTCTTCTTGCTGATTTTTAATTTCATCATTTAAATTATTCAGCTTTTCTAATTTTTGGTGATGGGCATTTTGTTCAAGGTTTAATTTGGCCAAATTAAGCTGATTTGCCTTTAGGTCATAATCATTTTTCAAACGAGTGTATTGAATAGAAATTTCCTTTTCTTTTTTAAGTTCAGAATTTACAGTTGCAATTTCGTTTTCTCGACTAGCAAGTTCTCTTTTTGTATGATTAAGCTCGCTGATTCGAGCTAAAAAGCTAGCTCTCTCTCCTCTCGCTCCACCAGACAATGTACCTTCTGGGTCAAACTGGTCACCATCTATTGTAATTGTAGTAGTCATTACTTGAGGATGAAAAGCAACTGACTTGGCTGAGTCCAAATCAAAGCAGATTAATTTTGTGCCAAAAACATATTCCATAACAGTTTGATAGATCGGATCATACTCGATAAGCGACAAAGCTGTGTGAACCTTGTCCGCACCAACTAGATCTTTTGCAGTGCGTACAACTCGATCTGAAGGTGGATTGCCTCGAATTTGATTCATTGGTGCAATTGTAACTTTACGTTTCAGTTCGCCTTTTTGAAGAATCAATTTACCAGTCTTGTCTGTGTCAACGACCAAGTTGAAAAGCTTTTTGAAAAAGTTCATGAAATTTTTTGAGTAAAATTTTAAAAAAATTCAGATTTTAATATTATTTACTTAAACAAAAAATACACAAATAAAAACTTAAATAATTTTGGAAAAAAAAATATTTCTTTGGTTATCACATTTATCATTCTATATCAAAAATGAAGCATTTATTAACTAAATAAAAAAATGGATTTTTAGAACTAAAAAAATTTAGATTATGGCAGAAAAAATGAAGACAATAATACTAACGAGCCACAGAAAAAGACTCTTTTTTAACTATCGTTTAATCAACAAAATAAAAGTCGAATATTAGTTTGAGTAAATATAATTTTAAAAATTTTTCTGTAAAAATTCTTTATAAATTTCAATTTAATATCCAAGATGGTATAAAATTTCTCTAAAAAGTTTCTAAAAAAGTTCTGTATAAATAGTTTGATTAAGACGAAACCAACCAGAAACTTTGTGATAAAAGAAAGAAAAATTTAGAAAATTTTCTATAATTTGCGGATTCAAAACGCTTACAAGGTAAACTAAAAAAGAAAAAAATATTAATTTATTCAAATTTAAAAATATCGATTACTTTGATTCTTTCTTCGTGATTCTATTTTCAACAGTAATAAAAAATTATTTTTTAAATTTAAATTTAATTATAATTGACCAAATAATTTAACTTGTTTTTAATTAATTCTTTTATCATAAAGATGTAATGCTTTTTCACTTATTCTTTCTTTTTGAATAGTTAAAAACAATACCAAATGTTTTCTTTAGTCTAATATAGTTTTATTATTAATATTATTCTAACTTAAATAATTAAAACCGATTTCATTAGCTTATCCATATCTGAACTAAATAAAATATTAAAAAAAAAAAAAAAATAAAAGAATCAGAATTCTCAATTTTCATTCAGTTTTTATACATGAATTTATAAAACAATGCTTTAAAAATATCAATTAAAAGTTGAAAAATGAATTAATGAATCTGAGGATCAAAGCTGAATATTTGGCCATAGAAGTCATACAGCAACATACCCTTTAAATTTGAGCTGAGAACAGTAAAAATAATAAATTTACAAAAAATCTGAAAATTAAAATCTATTTTGCTTTACTTTAATTTCAGTTTTTGAATTATTAAAAAATGAAAAAAATAAAAAATATTTATTACCCTTCCTCCTGCAGCTGTTTCAATTGCAGTTGTAAACCGCGTGTCTTTAACTTTAAACAAAGAGCACACCAAACCTTTAACTTTTGATCTATCAAAATTTGGCTCAGGATCTTTATACTCAAAATTTAACTGTGGAAATCTGAGAAAAATTATAATATTTTATTTTGAAAAAAAAAAATTATTTTTTCTTTACTTGGCTAAAATAATTTGAATCTTTTCATTTAGATTATAAATTTCATTATTTAACTGATTCCGACGCGAGCTCAATTGTTCCCACTTTTTGGAATCGTAATTAAGCGAATTCAATTCAGTTTTTAGTTTATCATGTTCTTGATTTTTGAGATCAAAATTTTTTTTTGCTTCTTCATAATTTCTAGTATCTGCTTGTAATTCTTTTTTTAATTTTTCGCTTTCTTTAAGAGCATTTTCAAGCCTAATAAATAATAATTAAATATTAATAACGAAAAATAGCAAAATATTTACTTTATTTGAGCTTTTTTGACCGAAGTTTGTCTCTCGCTTATTTTATTTTTAGTATTCAAAATTTGATCTTGAATTGTTTGTAATTGTGAAGTATCTTCGTCAATTACAAAACCACAACACAAAGCTTCGTATTCTTTTTGAGCCTTCTTCAGATTTTGATCGGCTAAAGCCAAATCTTTTTCCAAATTTTCAACATTTGACTTCATTTCATTCAATTTTGTTTCTTTGGCTTCGATCGCTTTTTCGTTCTTAAAAAATCCAGAATCAAATTTCAAAAAATTAATATTTTTTAAATCTTTTTACATCATTGATACTCTTTTTAATTTCATCTTGTCGCTTGGTATCTGTTTTCAAATTTGACTTTATATTATTCAATTCACTGGTCAATTTTGCCAGCTCCATTCGATTCTGCTTAAGCTCGGACTCCAACTTCATCATTTGCTCATCATTCTGGCTCTTTTCCATATTTGCAACACACATACTTATTTCATTTTTCAATAAGGAAATCTTTTTTTCAATTTCGCCTATACTTTCGGTAAGATCATCAAATTCTTTTTCAACTCCTTCATTAGCCGATTTGCTTTTTTGAACAGCCTGATCAGCTTGGTAAAACTTGAACGCTAGAGAAACTTTGTGCAAATGTAAGTATTCTCTCTCACATTTTTGATACTCAATATAAGCACTTCGCTCTTGTTTTAATTTTTCAATAGCCGGAGTAATGTCTTCTTTAAGAACTCGTTCTATTTCGTTTAA
Source organism: Brachionus sp. 'Tiscar' (assembly GCA_006352455.1). Classification (NCBI taxonomy): domain Eukaryota; kingdom Metazoa; phylum Rotifera; class Eurotatoria; order Ploima; family Brachionidae; genus Brachionus; species Brachionus sp. 'Tiscar'. The sequence continues at coordinate 25,121 of VANL01000411.1, read as the reverse complement.
TTTCGAGTTCTTGTGCTCTATGGTCTTAAGAGCGTTTGCCTTTTTTATGTCATAAGTTTTTGTACCAGCAGCTTCTTCAATCATGGACAAAATTTCCACTGGTTTCATGTTGAGAACTTTTGTAATTTTTCCCTGCATGATCAAAAAATTTGGATTGTTGACATTCAATTGAACCGAGCAAAACAAGTCAGTAACTCTCTGTGCAGTCGCATTTTGACCATTTATCAAATATTTATGCTTATTGCCCACAGAAATCTGCCTAGTGATTGTAATTTCCTCATAATCTTGGTATCCCGGAGGACTTTGATTTTTGTCCATGTTGTCGAACGTGATTGATACAGTTGCTTTCGTGATACCAGCATTTCCTCCCTTGTAAATCAATTCCTGTAAATGAGTTGCGCGTACTTGGGTCAAATTGCTAATGCCGAGCACAAAACAAATCGAGTCAAGAATGTTGGATTTACCAGAGCCATTCAGACCTGTTATTGCATTGAAGTGTGGATCAAAATGAGATACTGTGGTCTGCTGTGCATACGATTTAAAACCATCGATCGTGATCTCTTTAATGTACATTTTTACAATTTGAAATTAATCAAAAAAAATCATAGATGAATTTCAATATTTATTTTAAATTTTTGAAAAATTTTTTGAATCCAACCTTCAACCTGATGCCCAAAAGAGAAAATTTATTTGCATGGTTTTGATTTTTGTAAAACTAAGATGCAAACAAAATTATAAAATTATTTGAATTTAAGCCAATTTAAAAAATTTATTAGCTAAAAATGCTAAAAACCAAAGTAACTTGCTGGTTTTGCAATCAAGAATCTCAGGTGTTTTTTATGAATAAAAATTCGTGGACATGCGATAAATGTGAACAATACAATGGATTCAAAAAAGTAAAAAGAAGTTAAATTATTTTATTTTTATTTTATTCGAAATAAGGATGGCGATTATAATAAATTGATACCTGAAATGCAAAATGAGGTAAACAAACAATTTTGTGCTAATACAAACCAGAATTATGTTCATTCAGGCTCATTACTCTGTGACCAATGTAATAGAAACCAAGAAATGAAATTAAATGAAATGAAAAAATTCGAAGAAAAGATGGATGTATGATGGTTGATTTAAATTCAATTAAATTTTTAAAAAAATTTATTTTAAAGGATAAAACTTCTGATAAGGAATATGAAGCGTTTAAAAAAAGATTGGATCATTTGTATGATTTGTGTAGGCCGTGCAAAATGAAATTGAACAGTCATCTTAAGAATATTGATCTTCAAATTGGTGATCATTTAATTCGTCAAAGAAAAACAATTAATGGAACTAAAAGCAACGTTAATAAGCCTTTTCAGCAAATAAACAATATTGTTTCCAAAGAAAAAACACAAAAAATAGTGAGTCAGGAGAACACTTCACCAAAATTAAACAATATTTGTGATAACCTAAAAAACATAAGCAAAAAAGCATATACAATTGCAGGAACAGTTCCAAACTATGTTTTTAAGACATCACCTAGAAAAGAGAATAAAAAATATGAAATATCACCAGCATCTATTTCTCAAGAAAAAATTGACACCTCTTTTACCTCAAGTCAGAGTGGAAACTCGTTTACGCAATCAAAATTAAATACAATGAAAATGTCTACTATTTCATGTGATTCAATCACAACAATTTTTGAAGACTTGCTTATTTTTATTTTTGTTATTCTGGTATTTGCCTGTGATTTGGCAAATGTAATCAATGACAGTGGTATTTTTTTTGACGAAAATTCAACAAATGGATGGTTTGATGTATTGACCGGGCTATATAGACAAATAATAGCAATACTAGCTTTATTGGCTGTTTTATCAATACATATGGCTTATAAAAGACCAAAAATGTCAAGATTTTTGATGATGTTTGGTTATCTATTTAATTTAGCTGTTCATTTTAGAATATTTGATTTTCGTATTGAGGAACAATATATCACTGAAGTATTGATATCATTTTTTTTGACTTTTTATCTAACAATGGCAAGAGTTTATAATCTAGTGCAATTAGTAAGATACGTGTAAATTTGCGTATAATTCAATTATAATTATTTTGAAATTTAAAGATTAATTTTGAAATTTTTAAAATAGACTAGTTTAGGATACAAAACTGTTCTAATGATTCCGAAAAAAAAATTTAAAGAATTTAATCTTTTTTAACATTTAATTTAAATATTTTCTTTATTAAATTAAATTTCTCAATAATATTTATCGACTAAATTAAATTAAATTTTTAAAATTATTTTTTGAATATAAATTTTGATAATAAATTTTTTGAAATTTCAAATTAAGATTAAAATTGAAATTACTTTTTTCCCTAAAAGTTAAAATATTCCTTTTCATTTGTCTCCCTTTTTTTTAATGAAAAGGGTTTAAAGCATGGCGTATTACAGATACATTGGTAAGATTTATTCTCTCTTAATGTGGATCAAACCTAGACCCTCTGCTTGTGTGACTAACTCTCAATCTTTTCGACTATACGAGCTCAATAAATTAAAACTTTCTGCTTAAAAATGTCACCACTACCTTAAAAAAAGTCTTGCAATCAATGAGAAGATGATTTGTTTTCTCTGTTTTCTTTGTCATAAGGCAAAGAAACTCAGGCAAAAAATTAATTTTAAGGAGACCACTAAATTACAAGCCACTTAAGAAAATAATAGAGGCATTGGAATCATTTTAATTTTTCAATATTTAATTGTGAACGCTTAATTTTTTTTAATTAAATTATAAAACAATAAAAAATAAATCAAAATAAAAAAATTAAATATTAATTTAATGATTCTTTTTTTGTTTTAACAAACATGGCAATTTTTTGATTCATTTAAGGTATTTGTATTCTAAAGAGTATTTATTTATTTGTTAAATATCTTTATGATGATTTTTAGTAAAAGTTTTGTTCAATAAAAAAATGTTCAAAACAATTTTTATTGAACAATAACCTTAAATAAAAACTAACATTTTTGAGTCATGAGTAGAGAAACTAAACATTTCTGTTAACTAAAAAATTGAAGTCAAAAATAGAAGAAAATATCAAATATTTAATTTTTTTCTAAAACGTGTCAATTTTATTTTTACAAGTAATACTAATGAGTATGAGAAAATTTTCGAGAGCGTGGGAAAATTCTATTTGTGATTTTACCAATGTGAAAAAAAAATTAACACTTGCAATTTAAATAATTTAAAATTTTTTTTTTACATCGCCTAAAAGGTATTCATTGATTAAAATTAATGCACAAAATAATTAAAAAAAAATTAAATAAATTATTTTTCAACTATTAAAGTTATCAATATAAAAAAAACTCAGCTTAAATTTTATAGAAATATTTGTAGAACGAAATTTTTTAAAATTTCAAATAGTAATATTTTTGGTAAATTATCTAAATCTTTCAATTTGAAGTATTTGATCGAAAGGTCGAAATTTAAGACATTTGACTTTAGATAGAAAAATGATTCTATTAGATATAAAAAGAAGTGTTTATTAAAACTGAATATAATAAAAAAATTTTGTACAAAAAAGATGTATTTTAATTTCTAGATTCCGCCAATGATATGCTATCATTAGTGGTATTAGCTTCACTAAATTTATCTTCAATTTTTTGCAGTTTGAGCTTGTTTATTTTTCTTAAATTTTTTTCTCTTACTTTATCCTTAAAATTCTTAATTTGATTGATAATCTTAATATAAACTAGTGATAATATAACATATATAAGTCCAAATATAAAACATAAACAAGAGATCAAGATTCCAAATGACTCCATCCACCACATTAGAATATCATAACAGCCTTTTCTAAATATATTTATTGATTTCATTTGACATTTTGTTGGTATATTTGGCTCTTTAAACATGCAACACGAATTCGGAACAATATTCACTATTGTGTATTTATTAAATGAATTGTAATAGAACCCATTTCGATAGTCTTCATAAGAAACTACTCCACAGCACTGATACTAAAAAATCTTATTAGTTTGGAAAAAAAAAAGACGTCAATTTACATTTATTTGAACCCAGTCCACAGATCTGTCGAATTGTCTCTCTAAATAACCCATTCCAAAGCCTCCAGTGTAATTTGATCTTAAATTGTCGGCCATATGTTCCTTTAATGGAACAGGCATGGTTTTCATGTACACAATAGCTGTAATTGACGAAGAAATTTGAACTAACCCCATCATTCCAAACGAGGCAAAAAACTAAATAGAAATTAAATTATTCTATCTTATTATTTTATTCAAAAATATACTGTGTATGAAATAAATTTGACACGGTAATTCCATTGATTCAAAATGTCATTAGTTGACCATAAACCAAAAAGAGAAACAAAGAACATAAAAAAATACAAAATTGTTAAAATTATCGCAATGAAGAAAAAAATTGCTGGCGTTTTTCCTGTTGAAGAAAATTCATTAAATGCTATAAATTGCGAGTTTGTTGTCAACAAAAGGATATATGTCAGAAAAAGGCCAAGACTTGAAATCTTTAAAAAAAAAATAAATTTAATTAGTAAAAAAAATTAATTAAGGAAATTAATTGACCTATATCTATCCTATGTGATGATTATAAATTAATTATTTTTAAATAAGGAAAAAAAAATGAAACACTATCAACTTGAACTTAATATATTAATTATCAATTTTACAGTATAGCCTTTTAAAATTAAACAATATTGAGAAAAAAAAGTTAATGAATTTTAAAAAATAGCATTTTCCCTAACAAATTTTTATAAAATTGTCTTTATACAATATGAATATAACATAAATATGAAAGTTGGCTTAAAAAATTTAATTACTTAAAAGTTCTGGAAAGGATAAAAAATCCTAAAAATTTTATCAATAATAAAATACAATAGAAAATTAAAAGTTCGTTTTAAATTAAAAAAAAATTTGATTTAAAAAAATTTTATATAAAAATATTTCGAAAAATCTTATGAAATTTCTTTCACTTTTTATTTTTTTAGTTAGAATAGGAAATTAATTTTTATAAATAGCTTAATCGAACCATAAAGATTGGAAAATTAAATTATTAGCAAATGCAGTTTAGTTAAATTAATTATAAGTTTTTATATTTAAACTGAATTTTCGAGGCTAAAAGTTCAAATTAAATAAAGAATCATCACTTTTTTCGGCAAACTAGACTTATTTTAATAGCAGAAAATTTAAAATTTGAAAAACTTACCAAAGAAAATATGGTGATAGAGCTTAAAGTAAAATTGGCTCTATTATAAGTGTATTCATGCATTTTAATCTTAAAATAAAAATGTTAAAAAATAATGCTTTTCCTTGAAATAAAACAAAAATATAAATACCTAGTAATTACAATATTTCTTAAGTTCAAATTTACATTTAAGCTTAGAAAATATTTTATTGTCCGACGATTTAGATGTGTCTAATGATTTCGCCCACTACTTGTTTGTCAATATCCTAATTTATTTTGATCAAACCTTTCTAGGCTTTAAATTTTAGGTATTCAATTCAATGATTCACTTAATCGTTTGAATAAATTGTGTCAAAAACCTGTAAAACTCAAGTAGTTGTTTTAGAGTTAGCCGTTCTAAAAAAAAATATATAGTAAAAAGCTAAGTGTCAAATAAAAATTTTATTAAAATAAATATTTAAAAGTCAATAGCCGACTATCTATAAACAAAAACTTGTATGACATGAAATATTCGTAAAAACAATTGGGTTATTAATTTAATTCAAATTTGAGTTCAGCTTTTATTATGAGTTTGAAATATTCAAATCATAAAAAAAATGACAAACATATGCATGGGGCTAATTTCGTATTATATTTTTTCAAAGGTAAATGTTGATTTTTTTATAGTCTTTAGATAAACAAAAAATGACCTGTTTATAACTGCATCTATTAGACAAAAATATCAATTGTAATCTTATACTGGTAACTGATATGTACAGTCTACCATCGGATACTTTTTGAAATTTTATAAAATCTAAATTCCAATTAATAATAAATTAATATCAAAAATATAAATGTTCATGAACTCTTGACTTTTTGATTCCAGCAATTTGAAAAGTCGAACAATGCTTACTTAACCTTATTTTTTTAAATTTCGACAAGAACTTTCTCAAAATATTTACCAACAAAGTTTATTTTAGCGGCTTTTTTCGAAAAAGTATAATATTTAAAAGTAATAATAAACTACTATAAGGTATTGTGAAATTCGAATATAAATTGAACAGTTTTCTCTTTTTTTAAAAGATTTAATAAATTTGAAAAAAATACCAGTAGAAAGTCCAACATACTTTCTCATGAAAAGATTTAAATTGATTATTGATTTGATTTACTAAAGAAAAATTATTTAATTAAATTTAATCTATCAGATAGGAAAAAAATTTGTATAACTTATAATTGAATTGTACAGCCCCTACTGCAGAATGTTTGTAATAAATTAAAAACAACTTTTTACATCAAGGTATTTATATACATTAAATCGAAGACATATAATTTTAAAGGTAATTAGAGTTTTACAAGTTTAATTAGATTTTTTCAAAAGTATTCATTCAAATTTAGGACAAATAAAGTCTGGTTTCTTTTTGATATTACGCTTAAATAAATCCTTTAATATGTCGTCACTGGAGCAAGATAATTTGAAATTAGAAATTTTAATTCAAACATTATTGAATTATTTCTTCTTCGAAAAATAAGTTTCTAAATGTTCAATCCAAATAGCTTCTATTAATTTTAGAATAAAAATAAATCATTGATTAAAGTAGAGATTAAAATAATAACACCTTTATTACACAAGTGGAATGTAAATATTTAGAAAACTAGTGATTGAATTTTCAAATTTATATGTTGTTACCATGGATTCAAAAATATTATAAAGCAGTCTTTTTCAAATTAAATCATAAAATTATAATCTTAAATATAAATTATTAAATAAGGTATTTTAAATAGAAATAATCCTCACATATAGACTTATGGAACCAATAAAAATTGGCTATACCATTGATGATTTGGTAGCCGAGATTTTAAGAAAGAAAATAAAAAAAATTGTCGTGATGGCTGGAGCTGGTATTTCAACTCCGTCTGGTATACCTGACTTTAGATCACCAGGTTCTGGTTTATATAGCAATCTAGATAATTTTGACATACCATATCCTGAAGCTATTTTTGAAATATCTTATTTTAAACAAAATCCCAAGCCTTTTTTCACTTTGGCCAAGGATCTCATTCCAAATATAGAAAAATATAAGCCAAATAAGATACACTATTTTATTAAATTGCTACAAGAAAAAAAACTTCTTCATAGGTAAATAATTTTTCCATTAATTAAACCAATATCATTTTTTTTCAAGATTATATACACAGAATATAGATGGACTTGAATGTTTGGCCGGAATAGATCACAAAAAAATTATTGAAGCACATGGATCATTTAGAGGTGCTAAATGTCTCAATTGCAAGACGCCATATTCAGGACTTTATGTCAAGGTAATAAAACAATCAAAAACTTTAATCATTATTTTTCTTCAATTTTTGGCGTGTACCTCGTAGTTAATAAAAATTATTTAGAATCATTTTTTAGATAAGTCTCAAGTAAAGCGTCTAGATTATTCAATAAACTCAAGATTTAATAAAACAATAAATCAAAAATGTTTATTTTAAGTATTTGTTAAATAAAGAATATATTTATTGATATTTTGTGAAAAAAAAATTTTTTAGTTAAAACTATAATTAGAAATTAAAAAAATTTTATAGATTTTGAAAATAATACCTTTGTACTTTTGTTTTTCTTCCACAAATAAATTTCTTATGATTCTCTTTCAATTAAAAATTTAGGTCTTCTCTTTTGTTAATGCCGATAATGGGCTAATCGAAGTATTTGAAATTACATTTAAAAATAGGTTTTAATTTTTAATTTAAACATATTATAAATTGATAATCTTTAATTTTATATATTTTCTTGTAGATCTTGATTAGATTTATTAGAATAACTTTTGTCTGAAAATTGAAATTATGATTTAGTCAGTTTAACCAGTACTTTAAGTTAAGGGGAGAACCCTTAACTTAATATTTAATAAAGCTTAATTTACACTTTTAAAAAACTTTAAAAAAAATTATCGATTAAATATTTATTAAAAGTTATTTAATTTGATATAAACAACAAAATCTATTTTATTTAGAAAATTTATTTTATTTTTTAGAATGAAGTATTTAAAGATAAAATTCCTCGCTGTAAATATGGAAGTTGCACTGGAGTAATTAAACCTGTATGCTTAAAAATAATTGTGTTTTTTTTAATCAAACAATTTTTTCAAAAAGGACATAGTATTTTTTGGTGATAAATTACCGGATAATTTTTATGCACATCATGAAAACGATTTTCAAACAGCGGATTGCATTATAGTCATGGGAACTTCGCTTGAAGTTGAACCCTTTGCTAACATAATTCGCGGTTCACACTTTAATGCCCCTAGATTATTGATGAACAGAGAATCGGTTGGACCTTTTAAAAGAGGAAAAAAACTCGAAAAACGAAAAGATCTTCAGATGCTTGGTGATCTGGTTGATACAATAGATGAATTTATTGACAAACTTGGTTGGACCAAAGATTTTGAAGTACTAATAGCAAAAGAAGTGCAAAATATTGTAAGACGAATTTTTAATTAAATTTTGTTTAGTATTTTTTTAAAAAAGGAAGAAAATTCGCACTCTACTTTAGAAAAATTGTTCTATAGAGTAGTCCGAGAGAAAAATTTAATTAAAAACAATATGGAGCGAATCTCTAAAACAAGCTTTGATAAAAGAGAAAGAATAGATTCTTCAAAGAGAAAAACTGTAATGGATATAAGCCAAAAAACTCCTCTAGTAAAAACTTTTATGCGAGCCAATGATCAGAATATAGCATCTAAATTAACGCTAAATCGAAAAAAAAATTTAAAAATTGAGGACAAAACAAAAATAAAAAAAGAAAATGATATGATAAGAGCATTTTATCAAGATATTGAGACTCTTTCTTTGACAGATAGCATAAGCGATGAAGAAGAAGCAAAGGACAAAGAGGTTCCAAAATCAATCATGCCATCTAAAGCTAATTTGGATCAAAAATCAGACTTTTTACAACGAAATTACGACTTTCAACTGAAACTTGCATTCAATTTCAATCAAATTCAATCTTTGGAAACAAAAACATTAGATAGTAATTTGAAAATCCAAGAAAAAATTGATCAATCCAAGAAAAAAGATGAAAAAAACCAACAAAACAATGGTCAAAAGCTCTTTTTTAGGAATAGTCTTGCTACAGCAAATAGTCGCCCGCTATTAATTAAAAGAGTTTTAAGTGCTAATAAGCTTTAATTGAGGAATTTTTAGTTTAAGAAAATAACTCTATTTTTATATGCTCTGATCTCATTTTATCATCTAATATAAGTGCATTTTATTTTATTAAATTAATTTTATCAAGCTAATTTCTAGATCAAAATAATTGAAAACAAATTTTACAGAATAAAATTATAATATCAGTTAAAAATATTTTACTAAAATTTAGATTTTTTAGCAATTAAAAAAAAATTTACTTCTTAGCTTTAAAAATAATTTTTTTTAAATTTAAATTTTGGAATTTTTTCAAATTTTTTAAATTAGTGTTTTTACTTTTATTGAAGAAATGAAATCACTTCTAAAAATGATCAAAAGATAAATATGGGTTTTCAAAAAATTTTTTTACTTAACAAAAAAATAGAAATGAAATTTGATATTCCCTAGGTCAGAATAAAACTTTTATTTCTTCACCCTCAACCCATGATTTTTGACTAATAAAAAGTTTCCTTTGCATTAGCTGATTTAAATATAGGCTAAAGAGATATATTAGATATTGATATCAAGAGCGACTTGAAATGAGATTCTCAAATCAAAAATGTGATCGCAAGAGCAAATTGTATATTGGGGATGATCCGCAGATCTTTCAAATTTCCAACCACAAAAATAGTTAGACTACTATACTGTTCACTTTTCAGGCCTCATTTGAAACATACCATCAGCTCATAACTTTCTTACTTAGAAAAAGGTTTAAATGAGATCGAAAAAGATGGCGATGCGGTAAATACCTGAGCTTTTAAATTTGGAGTATCCACAACGGCTATCTAGACCGGCATTATCAAGTTTAAAACCAAGAAGGCTAGGTGGAGATCTAATAAAAATGTATTAGTCAACAATTTGGAGATTGTGAATTTCAGAAAAGATATAAACTACAGCTTAGAAAGCTAGTCTAAACAGCTTAAGAGCGAAGATTGACGTTTGGAAAAAGAAGCAGAACGAATCGACTTTAGCTCATTAGAGCTTTGTTTGGACTAGCTTCAAGTTGCAGTAATTACTACTACTAATAATAATATCTTAATTATTTAATCTTTAATAAATTCAATCTGGAAATATTACTTTAAAAATGAATTAAATTTAATATTGTTTCACTATTACGATAGTTATACATTAATTTTTTAGAATAAAAAAAAGAAATTCCAACATTGCAAAAAAATAATTAAAATTCTAAATTAAGAAAAAAATATTAGTCACAGTAGAAAAATATAATAAAGCAATAAAAAATTCAAATAGCATTCTTAAAATGTTATCAGAAAACATAATATAAATTTGCATTCCATATTATTTTTACTATCAAAAAAACATTTAAAATTTAGTATCTTTAAAAATATCATTTTATTATTTTTTTTTTGATTGTGAAAGTTACCGCTTTTATTTAAAGACCTTAATATACTCAAAAAATACAAAATATAATAATGCTTAAATTTTTTTTACCTAAATTAGTTAAAATAGATAATAAATTATGACAAAAATTTAAAATTCAACTTGAGATAAGATCAAATTTAGATAAATTTTAAAAATTCCAAAAAATTAAAGTTTTATCTACATAAATACGAATTTCATTATTCATTATTTTCTTTTTTGTAGTTAAAATAAAAACTTAAATTTAAATAGCAGGATAATTTTTTTTTTTAAAAGATTTCTTATATGAAAATATCTAATCAAGCTTTCAATGTTAAGAAATTCCTTTTAAGAAAACAATTTATATCAGTTTGAAAAAAATTGTTAATATTTGAGAACTTTAATGCATGATTGAACAATATTAATGAATTACATAAAAACAACTTTAGTCGAAAAATTTCAAAAAAATTTGATCAGGATTGGCATGCAATTATTTAATTAAATTAATGAATTGAATACAATAATATTTTTTAAAATGTGTACTAAATTAAATTTAAAAACAAAGAAGGTTTATTTGAACTGATTTTTGCCAATCCATTTAAATGCTTTTTATATTTTATTTTTTTTGTTATTCTGCATAATTAAAATTTATTTTGAGACAAATTTTTATTTTAGAAAATGCATGATTATTTTTCTTGAATAAATATAAATAATTGTTCAATTTCTCTTAATTTTTAATTTTAATGTGAAAAATAATTTTGCTTTTTGATGTTATAAAATCAGAATTTACTTTAAATTAAAATTAAAAATAAGCATTATATGAAAATAATTTATCGCTTAATTTAATTAAGTTAAAAATTATATGCTAGGATAAAATTGGTAATAAATAAGCGTTTTTTTATCCATTATTTAATTTTTTAACAAATATTTTTAGTTTCAAAAAATCTATATATTGAATAAAATTGTATTGATAAAAATTCTGGATACCCTTTTATCTTGTTAATGAAAATGAGTGTTTAATTTTTAATTTTTCGTTAACTTTATTCAGTTAAAAAAATACTTTTAGTTTTAGATAGATTTTTCTCTTTAATTTATTTCAAAGTCAAAAATTGAATTGAATTTTTGTTATCAAATGTTAAATGAATGTCATGAAAACATAAAATGGGAAGAAATAGATTAATCTTTTGGTTTTCATTAGGGCTAACATTGGTCAATATTTGGTTTATATTCAACTATATTTTTTCATCTTTCAATCAGGATGACTTTCAAACAAAACAACAATGCCAACCTATTTCATCGACCAAAAAATCACCAAGAGAAATTCAATTGAATTTCAATATAATGGATATATATCGTATCGACGTGTCATGTGAATATATAACTCGAGATCTCGGCTCAAAAATAAGCAACCAGTTTGTAAATAAAAACAAAAAATGCTCTGCTTCGTCTCTAACCAAAGATCTAAACAAAAAAATTCAAAATTCACTTTCAAAAAGAGAAGATAACTTGTATCATCCGATTTTAAATCAGTCAATTTTACTTGATCCTTTCAATAATGATATAGAATTGAACATGTTCAATAATTTGCAATTAGGTGGGCTCTGGAAGCCAAATTTCGATCCAGGAAAAGAATGTAGCTTAGATGATATAGATCATGTGGTATTTATTGTGCCTTATAGCCATTCTCGTTATGATAATCTGAAACTTTTTTTAGTTAATATGCATTCATACCTACAAAAGTATCAATATTCATTTAGTTATAAAATTTTGATTGTTGAACAAGTTGACATGGAATCAAAATTTAACAAGGGCAGACTGATCAATTCTGCTGTAAAGCAAATAATCGATAGTAGGGAAAATGCAGACTGCATCGTAATACACGATGTTGATCTGGTGCCTTCCAATGACGGCAGTAAATTGGGAGAGAGCGGAGATTATAGATGCCGTAAAATGCCCTGGCATTTATCTAGAAAGGTTTTCAACCTCAAAATGAATCAAGAAAGATTGTATAATCAATTTTTAACTGGTGGTATTTTGAGCCTTAGGTTAGAACATTTTGTTAAAGTAAATGGATTCTCAAATGAGTATTTTGGTTGGGGTGCAGAAGATGATGACTTTCAAGTAAGAATGTTTAATCAAAAACTTTGTATAATGAGACCTGAGCTTAGAGAACAGCCGTCTTTTAAGATGCTACCTCATGAATCCTCTAAAGCAAGCAAAACAAGATTTTCATATTTGAGCAATGCTTTAAATCGTTATGAACAAGATGGCCTTTCTAACATTAATGATCTTGTTGAGATAAAATCGATAAAACATTTCAAATTATTCACTTATTTACAAGTTAAAGTTAATAAATAAATTTAAAAAAAAATTTTTTTTTTTAGTTTTTATTAATTTAAAAAAATAGAACGTGATTTCTTTTTTATTTTCCTAAATTTTAATTTAATTTGGAAAAACGTGAGGTCTTCACAAGGTGACGGGTAGTTTTCTGCATTCCTAGCCAAGTTATTTTCTATTGATTCCTTAAACTTTTTGTCAAAATCGGTGTTAGTTTCTTCGGAGAAGACTTTTTCAAGTTGAACAGCAAAGACCTCGACGATTTCGTTAGTTGATTTAAGACTACCGGATCTTGTGACAATTTTGGGAACAGATATTTTCTTAATAGAGCTGTCGATTGATTTAATTTTTCTCCAGAGGTTAGAGTTTGAAGGAGTAAGCGTATTTAAGGAGCTACAGAAATCTTTCCATTTTGACTTCGAAAAGAGTTGATTTCGTCCTTAACCTTGTTGTTTAGTGAATTAAAAAGGGTTTTATATTCATTATTTCGAGATTTTTGGAACATTTTTCTGGCTTTGTTTTTTTCCTTGATGAGACCTCTAATGAATTTAGGAAGAATTAAGTAGGAGATATCTTCCCGAATCCTAATTTCAGAAGTTGCTTCATCGATGGATTTTTGAATGCAGTTTGTGAGAGATATGGCAGCTTTGTCAATATCTGAGCAGTTGTAGATATCGTCCTGAGTTAATAGCAGTGAATTTAAGTTTAAGCTTGAGAACAGTTTATCAATATTTAGTTTCTTAGTTTTCTTACTTAAAGAACAATAAAAATTTTTATAGGAACAGTTTTTATACGAGTTTTTTATAAATTTGCTGCTAAAATTTTTGCGCCAAAATTGGAGTAATAAATCGTTCTAATTATAAGACAGTCGAACTTTATAAAAAAGTTAAGTTTAAAAAAAGAAGAATCTGATTTGCTCAAATATATTTTAATTTAGTATAATAAGAAAGAACATTTTTGTCATTTAAAAAAAAATATTTAAGAATTCTTAGTTGTTCTTAGATGCTCTTATAAGTTAAACATCTAAGAATCTTAGAAAACTTCTAAGATCTAAGATTTCTAAGAACTAAGAATTTTCTTAACGTAGATGAATTTTTTCGTGTTTTTTTGATCTGTAAAAAAATAATTAAATGTCTATTAATGTAAAATTTAATATTTACTAGATTATAATAGTCTTTAGGTTTTATAAAATTTGTAACATTTGTAAAATTAATAACATAAATTTGTAAAATTTGTAATTTGTATTTCTAACTCTAATTTAATAATTTGACATCTTTAATAGTTGGAAGTTTGGTAGGCTCTGGAAATTTTTTGAAACCAGAAAAGACGGCTTATTTGAGAATTAAAAAAAATCATGCTAGCAAACTAATCCTTTGTGTACATTTATCATTTGGAAAATTAAAGAATAAATTTCTAGAAAAGGTACATAAAATATTGAAAACTTATATTAGTTCTTTGCTCACAAACAGCTTCATGGGTTTTAATTTTTTAATTCTTTAAAAACTTAAATTTCAATGTTTTTTTCTCTAATTGAGTTATTCGATTTTTTAGTGTCAGCAGACTGCTTCATTTAACTTGATATTAATCTAAATTAACAGATCTAAATGAAGGGTAAGAAATTCTTTAATTAAGAGACAATTTGGGGCCATTTATTATAATGATAAAAATCTTTAATTTCAAAAAAATGTAAAATTTACGTAATGTTGAATATATTTTATGATTTTTGAAAGGTAAAAATTGATACTGACTATAAAATAGACTCATAAATGAGTTAATTTTTTTAGTATCATATTTTAATTTTACTAAAAAATTCGACAAAATAATAAAATCTCTATGAACTGATTCTATCTAGAACCCTAAAATTACAAAATTAAAAACTTAAAATAAAAAGACAAAAATTGAACCAAATGGTTAACTATAAACATTGAAAAAAAAAAACTAATCTTAAAATAAAGAATTAATATTTTGAGAAAATTAAATAAATTTAAAAACAATCAAATTTTACTTTGAATAAAATAGGAATTTAAACTGTCAAATAAAATGATTGTATTTTTTAGAGAAATAAAATGAGTAAAACATTTTCTCATCTAGTAAACTTTAATGTTCAGAGTCTAGCTTTAAATAAAGACGGAAACAGACTAATTGCAGCCGGAACGTCAGGTATATAAAATCTAAAAATTATATTCATCAAATTAAAATAAATGTTAAATTAAAGACTGGGAATTATTTACAATCGAAGAAGATCGATTTGTTTCTAATTTTATTCTCAATCCCCGTTTAGTTAATCACAGAATAGTTGATATCGGTTGGTCAAGACTAGATCAGAGACTCGTCGCATCATGTGGCTCCAATGGCGTTGTACAAAAATTAATAGTTACTCAAACTGAACTTAGATTAGAAAATACTTACAGATTTCATGATTTGACTGTAAGCAAACTTCACTTTCATCCCACTGAACCGAATTTACTTATTAGTGGAGGTCAAGACGGAAACATAAAATTAATTGATTTTAGAGTGCCATTTTTAAATGGAGAAGTTTTATCAACATTCAAGCATTCTCATGAAGATAAAGTCACAGATTTGCAATTTAACCCTCATTTGAGCAATCAATTTGCAAGTGGTTCAGAGTCGGGAGTTATTTATGTAAATTTTAATATAAAAAATAATCAAAAAAATATTTTTTTTGTGAATAAGATGTGGGATAAAAGAAAATGTACTGAACCAGAAAAAAGATATAAATTATCAAGAAATATATCTCATATAGAATGGCATCCGGAAGAGAAAAATTGGTTGGCCGTTTCTGGAGTTGACCGACTCATATCGGTAAATATCAATTTTACAAAACTAGTTTTAAAATTAAAAATTCTAGCTACTTCAAATAATTATTTAAATTATATAATTTTTTATTTTCTTAATTTGCTGAATTTGAAAAAAGTCCAATTTATAAAATAATTCAATGGAAAATGACTTTTAAATAATTAAGATTATTGCACAAAGTTTAAAAAAATACAAAAACTTTTTGACATGGACAAAATTTGCAATTAGGTTAATTGAATGATATTCCAGCTAAGATATTTTTTCCAAAAGGATTATGATTTTAAAGAATATTTGAAGGCAAAATAAAAGTTAAAAGATGTTATAAAAAATCTAACTCAAACGATATATTTGATTTAACTTAGAAAGACATAAAAATATTAATATTTTTATTGATCAATTTACGAAAATTTATTTGATATTTAAGTAGTAGTAGTAGTAGTCGTTCACCTGGCAAATATTATATATTTTAAAATTAGCGGTTGACTTAGATTTCACCACATTTTCTGGCAATTTATTCCAATGCGGAACTACTCTGTTTGAGAAAAATACATGTCTGGCACTTACTGTAGCCGCATAATCATTTCTAATTTGAGCTGGGAAACTTTCTCTCTGAACTCTGATGCTATTTCCTCTTAACGCCTCAGCTGGTCCCTTGTTTAATGATTTATTCACTAGATTATTGACCAAGCCTACCTTTTCTATTCCATTCAATAGTTTGTACATTTCAATCAGGTCCTCTCTCACTCTTCTTTCACTCAGCTTTGTCAATTCTAATTTCGTCAGCCTCATTCCATACGACATGTTTCTTACAGACAACGGTATTTTTGTTGCCCTCTCTTGCACCTTTTCCAACGCATTCACATCCCTTTTCATACTTGTATTCCAAACCTGCACTGCGTAATCTAGGTGGGGTCTCACCATGGATATATAAAGTCTTACCCACAGTTTTTCCTCTCTCCTAGTAAACGTTCGCTTTAACATTCCAAGTACCCAACTCGCTTTGGCACAAACACTTTTCACTTGGGTGTTCCACTTTAAATCTGATGAAACCATCACTCCAAGATCTCTTTCATACTCTGTGGTCGCTAGTTTAACATTCCTGTTGCTTTTTTGTGTATATTTATGCCTTTTATTTAGTCTGCCGAAATGCATTACTTTACATTTGTTTGCACACAGCCTCATACACCAAACCTCTCATTTAGATCCTTCTGTAACATTGCTCTCTTATAAACATTATTAAGTATGCCGAGAATTTTCGAGTCATCTACATACAATTCCATTATATTTGAAACGCAGTCAGGTAGGTCATTAATGTACAGAACAAATAGCAGGGGTCCAAGTACAGATCCTTGTGGAACTCCACTCAGGACTTAAGTGAAAATTTTCATTTTTTATAATTAAATCTAGATAAAAATAAAATAAGGTATTAGAGTTTAAAAAATGCTAAATCTTAATCTTAGGCTTTAAATTTTTAAAAAATTTTAATATAAAAAAAGAATGTTTCTTTTAAGTAAAATACTATAAAAATTACTTTAATTTTGGCAACTCCAAAATGTTACTAAATATTTACAAAGTTTAAACTTATCGTTATTGATCTTTAGCTTTTTCAGAAAAAAATATTGATCATTTTTATTCTAAAACTTATTTATTGTTTTCAGTGCCGGATTTTTTTATGATGATATTAATATTTGCTTTAGTTCAGAACATAACAATATTTTAATATTATCCAAATTTATTGACATGTCCTCAAAATAGAGTTCTTTATTTTAGTGACATTTAATAAAATATGAATTCATTTTCAAACTAATAACAACTGTTAAAGCTGTTAAATAAAATTCTTTAGAAATATGAAATTGAATTTTTTTACCATGTTAAAGTCGAATGTTTTTGTTTAACAAGAGTCAATTTATTCATATTTTAGTGACATGTCATTATTTGATTTAGAATCATGTCACTAATTACGGAAAATTACATTATTTAAAATACAATAACATTATTCAGAAACTACAAATAATATAATGGATAAAACATTATCTATTATTAATTAATAACTATATTAAATCTAAATCCAAATATTTGTTTAATAGTATTTTTGAAACTTTGAAAAAAAATTATTTCAATTTAAAATTTAAAATATATTTTAAAACAAATTTTATTTTTCTACACAAGCGTATCAATAAAATAGTAAAAATATATTTTTAAATTAGGTTTTGGATGTGTCATTATTTATGACACTTGAAAGGCCCCATTATAGATATTCTTTAACAAATCCCGAAAGTGTTTCAAATATTCGATGGAGACCGAATAGAAAAACACAAATTGGAGCTTGTATGTCGGGCTCTAACTTTCACCTTAAGTATTTGTATGTTTGGGATTTAACTCGTCCGTATGTGCCCTATGCTTCTTTCGATTCCGTGATTAATAAAGCAAACAGTAATTTTTATTTTATTGAATGAAAAGATAACTTAAACTGTCTAAAAAAATAAGATTTCTTATGGAGGAGTTCTGATAGCATTATTGCTTCTGCTAAAGCCGAATTGGTTAATGGAAACGTACAAAGTACAATATACAATGCAGTTATGTGCGATACTCTAAAGCCAGCGGACTATATGACTGTTGTTTCTGTAGAGATGGATAAAAATGGTTCATTAGCATTTGCAAAGGGATTTGAAAATGAACAAAAAAATGAAGGTTTGCTACTTTTTGAAATTATTTTATTTTATTGCCAGTAAAGCATTTTTTAGCTTTAGAAGCCGATATGTCATCTGTTCTTTCCTATTATCCAAACAGTGACAAATTTCAAATAAATCGAAGTGAACTTTTATTTTTAGATGACCCCATAGTATAAATTTTTATGTCTTTGATATAATTTGATACAAAAAAATCACTATTTAGATAACCAAAACAGACTGGTTTCGTCATTCGGCAACAAATTACCGATTTATTAATGGCTCTTTTGATGAACTCTGCGACCATAATGCTCAAGTAGCTCTTGATTTTAAAAGAGTAGATGTAATCATGATTTTTTAAAACATTTTCGGAATAACTTTCTAATTGTTTTGAAATTTAGGATTACAAAAATTGGATGATTTTGAAAACTATGTATAAAGAAAGCGATAAATTCGATATTAAAGAAGAAGACAGTAGTAAATCAAGCTCTAGTTTGGGAAATTCAAAACAACTTCAGTCAAGCAACAAAATAACTTCAAGTAAGAGCAAAAAATTTAGAAAAAAGACAAATTTTCAATAATTTTAAAATGAAAGACTTTTTAAAAAATTTTATTTAAAATTTTTGATTCAAATTTGTCTCTGTCTATCAAAATCTGTTACAATTAATTGAAAAAATTGCTTAATTATCTAGGAAATAGAAATTAAAGTTAGTTAGAAATTTTTTATATCTTTTTTTGGTTTGATGTAAAATTCACTATGAAAAATTAAATGAAAGTTGTATTATTCAAATTTTATCTCTTTAAAAATCATTTTTTAGTCAATAAAGCACTTTATGCATAGGGAAATTATTCAAAATAAAATCTCAAAATTTTTGTAATAATCACTAAATACATGTTTCAAAATGAGTTTTAGACCAAAATAGAAAAATTATTTCATTTTTAAATTTTTCTAAAATTCTCAATGCCATTCTGAATTGAAAACTCAAATAAAGTTAAAAATTTAATAAATTTAAACTTATTCAGATGAAAACAATTCGACAATAATGATTCCAATCTCTCAGGTTACAGCGATTGCAAATGTTTCAGCTTCTTCAAATGATTCCGATGTTGAATCAGGTTCATCGGGCGAAATTGCTTCTGGTAAACCGAAATCACTTTTAGAATAAATTTGATATTTAGTAGTAAATTTAGGTGACAGTCCGGTCATTGAATCAAACGGAAATCCATTATTAGTTAATTTAGATCCAAACAACAATTCAAATAACCAGAAATTAAAAGAAGCTAGCGATAAGCTAACTAATTTTCACCCTACAGATAGCTTTTTTGCTAGCACAAATAACGAATTAGATAATCATGAAATCCAGGAAAATAACAACTTGCTCAATAATAGCTATTTAACCAAATTTGAAGATGACGATGAATATTCAATACATACGAAAGAAAATGGAGATTTTCAAAATTTGGGCGATTTAATCGGATTTTTGAGCAAAAACGAAAGAGAAGCTGAATTTTTGGACAATGATGATCATCAACTGACTACATATCCAAGCAATTTTAAAAGTCAGTCTGACTTGACAATGTCTATTGCTCAATCTGCTAAACTATTGGAAAATAAAGATCAAAAAACTAGTATAAATGCAAACAATACAAATAGTAATTTAGAAATTAATAAGTAAAGCTTAAATTTAAAACTATTTAATAAGTCAAATTTAATAATTTATATTTAGAATAGCCGATTTAAATATTCAATTTAAAAGCAATATTGAAATTGAAGATGCTCTTAAAATCAACTTTGATGAGAGATTTTGTGAGCTTTTGTTTTCGTATGTTAACGAAAAAGTAAATTTAAACCTTGCGAAAAGAACAGACTTATTTTAAGTCACAAGTCTTAAGTTAAGTCAAGTCAATGACTTGAATTTTTTTTTAATACATATCTAAAAACAATAAAAACTAATTTTTTGATTTTATAACTAAAAATGAAATAAACATTTTAGGATTATTTACGTAAAATATCGTAAAAACACAAAATTGGAAAATCAAGAATTAAAGAAAATTTTAAGTCAAGTCATAACTTTGAATTAAATTTTTGTGACTTAGACTTAAAACTGTGACTTAAAAACAAGCCTGGAAAAGAGAAATTCAAAAATACATTTTTATTTAAGAACGATTTAGTTACAGCAATATTTATGTATCTAATTGCGACACAACATAATAAAGTTGACAAAACAAAAATAGATTCTTTGTATTTAGATGAATGGTTTATTCAGTACATAGGTAAAATAAATTTTTTCTATTTGCTATGAATTTTTAAGAAGTACTTTTTTTCTATTTATTTAAACTATTTAATATTTTTAAATAATAGAATTATAAAGATTATAGTCAAAAAAAAATTTATTTTAACACTCAAAACCCGTAGGGGCTTATGGACCCCTTGTGTAACCCTTTCTTTTTAATTTTTATTCCATTTTGAAAAAGCATATTTTTAAAAAACATAAACTTGAATATTTTTTGATTTTAGATATTTTTTTAATTTTACTTTAAAATTTTTAAGCCGTTGCTCGGCCAACGATAGCACACAGTAAAATAAAGCATGCAGTGTTTACATAATAGACAAGTCTTAAAAAAAATGTCAAAAGAGATTTGATCAGTATAAAAAATATAAGAACAAAATAAACTATATAAAGAGATATTGTTTCCAGAATTTTAGCTTTTCAAAAATTTTCTTTGAAGTTGTACTTCGGTCCTTCGTGTCAAATATCCTTCTCATTTCTCTGGTCTGTTCTTCTTCTCTCTCACACCTTATTACATCCTTGATTATATAAATTTTTGAAGTACATGCTTCTTGAATAGTCACACATGTGTCGAATTCAAGAATTTCTGTTATCTCAAATATCTCGCTTACTATGTCGTCCTTGATATCAATATCAC
The DNA here is from genome assembly GCA_006352455.1 of Brachionus sp. 'Tiscar'. Classification (NCBI taxonomy): domain Eukaryota; kingdom Metazoa; phylum Rotifera; class Eurotatoria; order Ploima; family Brachionidae; genus Brachionus; species Brachionus sp. 'Tiscar'. Next base: position 3,664 of record VANL01000411.1, on the reverse strand, counting down.
CCATATATTTTCATTTATCACCCATATATGTCCAACCTTTGAAAGAAATCTAATTTGATTAGCTTTATTTAATTTTCAGTTTGTTAAATGTTCATTGCATGAAATAGTTTCTTGGTCCTACACCTAGTTGAAATGTCCATTAAATTTTTGACAATGTTTCCCTCAAATCGTTTGAGGTGATTATTTTTAGTTGCGCTTTAGATAGAACGTTTCTATGCCGTAAAGTAAAATAGGTCTAATGTATGTCTTATACAGCTGTCCTTTCATTGTTGGGTGGATGTGATGTTTATAAAGTCCAGTAGCTCTCAGCTTGCTAATGACTTGGCGTACTAGTCGTTTCATTTTGCTAGGTGATCTGTAGCCCGGTCCTCTTCGCTAACTTCAACTCCCAAGTATCGCATGTTTGATACCATATTTATGATGTTGTCTAATTCTAGCTTATCTTACCACAAGTCCTTTATTAAATCTAACTATGATTTTAGATACATAATTGTTAAAAAAATTTAAAAATGATTACATTTATTCAAGCAAGTACAAATAAAAGATATAGTATAAGCGCCGAAAAAAATCGGGTGTTTGAGTGTTAAATTTTTTAAATATTTTGAATATCATAAAAAAAAAATAATTTCGTAGCAAAATCGAGGTATAGACAATGAAATTATATTAATAATTTAATACTTTTAGTACTTTTTGGTATATTTTATATCTAGACCCCTTTACTTTCTGTACTTTTTGTACTTTATGGTATATTTAATTTAATATTTGAAGATTTTAATTAATTAATAGTTCAATTATTTATTTTAATTGTTACCAATAGTTCTCTAATCTACAACAAACCCGAATCCCTAAATCAGGGTTCCGCCCCGGACTCTAGATTAGATTAAACGAAATATAGATTAAAAAGTACAGAAAGTAAAAAAAGGAAGGAGGCAAAAATAAAGTAAAATTACCATAAAGTACTAAAAGTAAAGGGGTCAAGAAATAAAAAAAAAAAAACCCAAAAAGTACAGAAAGTAAAATATCTCTTTAACATTTAAATCTCATTGCCTATCCATGGCAAAATCAAACAAAATCTAAGTCTAAATTATTTACATTCTAAAAATAATAAAGATTTAAATTTCAGAACTGTTAAGATTTATAACAGTTTCACTTCATCAAAAAACAATTTCGTAGCAAAAAATTTAATCGCAGATATAAAATATTTTGATCAAATTTGATCAAAAACTTTACATTGCACATTAGTATTTTTTTGCCGTTCTGAAATCTAAACAAAATTTAAAAAATTTACATCTACATTATTTTTTGAATTTGAATAATTTAGACTTAGATTTTGTTTAATTTTATATTAGATGATTTCTTTTAGATTTACTGGCAAAATATGAACTATGGAATCAAAGGATTGAAATTTTGAAAAATTGTCAAACAGAATTTCTACGTAATCAAGCTCAGAAGGCTCATAGTTACACTACAATGTGTGCATCATGTAGAATAACGATTAAACCTGGTACTCAAATTTGTAGAGAATGCAAAAAAAATGCATTTTTATGCTCGTATTGGTAAATTTGATTTGACATTTAGTAATATTTTGTAAATTTAATTGTAATAAAATTTAAGCCATTTACCGGTAAAACGTTTGTATGCATGGTGTCATTTTTGTTGTCATGGCGGGCACTTGATTCATATGATGAAATGGTTCAAAACAAACAAAAAGTGTCCAACTGGTTGCGGATGCGTTTGTAGTCCAAATTATAGCTAAAAAATCCCTCATTGAATTTTATTTTTTTTTGTTTTTCCAAGAATTTAATAGTATATTTTTTTAATTATTTTTCTATTTATTTATAAATTAAAATAAAAGTTTATATTTTAGCATTAAATTGAATTTTTGAATTGGATTTAAAATTAATTGATTTAAATTTTCATTACTTTTGATTTTCACTTTTCCATGCTTTTACTCGTGTCATTCCCTTTGCTTTTATTCTAAGAACATGTTCAGTCACTATTGTCTTTTATTCTTGATACATCAACTTAATGGTTCTGAGTTTTTTCTTCTGCATAGTTCTAAATTCGACATTGCGCCAGATCAGTGTATCTCAAAAATGCTACTTTTTAAGGCTACCAGTGTGAAAGGTGTTAAAGCTTTTTCTGTCAATATTCGCTTCGTAATTTAATTTTGCTTTTACTAGAACTTATCGTAATCGAGCAAAGGCAACAATTAACATTAGAATACACACCTGCTATTACTTCGAAGGAGTTTAAAGATGAAACAAGACGAAGAGCCCAAGGTAACGAATAAAACGTAATCAAAAAAATATTGAGAAGCTGCAATGTGTAACTTACCTAAAAAAATTGCTGAAAAAGTAAAAGTTTAATTAGTAATTAGAGTTTTTAAACAAAAACAGCCAAGACTCAAAGTTATCTCTTGAATATCCTGTTTTTTTTTATTCTTAAATTGATTTTTTTGACATTTTCTTATTTTAAAAATTAGCAATAAATCAATTTAGCTCAATTCACTCAATGAGACAACGAACAAAAATTGTCATGAATTGGGTGCAATAAAGTCTTCCATCTCAAACAACCACTGTGAAACACAAAACACCCTAGGTATCATACTACAGAGACTTGCCGGTAACACTGTAGATGCCGGCAAACAGAATTTATAGCAACTAAAACCAAAAAAACACCACCAATTGGAAGGTCAGTCTCACACACTCAAAATAGCTTCAATCAACGTTGGTGGTATAAAAAATAATATAGAGTATCTAAATGCACTGACCCTTACTCACAACATAGTTTGTATTCAAGAAACATGGGCGATGAATAAGAGTGCCATCGAGCAGAACCTTTATTGCCTTAATAAAACAGTCTACTTTAAGTCAGCTAGAAAATTTAGTAAAACTGGACGTCCATCCGGTGGGCTCGCATTTGTCGTAGACAACACCTTGAAGTGTAAGGTACACTTCTGTAGTTACCGTGTCGGCTTTCTCGACTATGGAGAGATAAGCTTGATAAATATCTATTTACCATTCTTTGATGGAAGTCTAGATAACAAATTCGAATTCGACCAGGAGATAGAGATAATACAAGGTTTGTTTGATCCAAGAATTGGCCGTAAAATTTACATCATGAACTTGAAATAAAGTTCAACCCATCAAAGACAGTTTACCTGATCATGAACCGGAAGCTAGTCAGAAAAGCGAATGAAGTGAAAGAAGACTGGTGGCAGAACGAATTGACAATAGACGGCGATAAAATTAACAAATTTACTAGTTTAAAATACCTCGGTTACGAATTAGATCATGATTATAATGACATGACTCATATTGAGAAGAGAAGAAGAGCTGCCCAAGGTGCCTTGGCTAAGACCAGAAACCTAGAAATCCTAAACCAAGATACGAGTGCCTATTTAAAGGGCCATATATACAAAACGTTCATTATGCCGGTACTCTTTTATGGCATAGAGATTATCGATCTCACAAAAACGAATATGAAAATCATTAAGCGTTTTGAGAGCAATTTAATTAGAACTATCTATGGGATCCCTAAACGTTGTAGAACCTCAAATCTAAGACTTGCGATTAACATAATGGATACGATCATGAAGCTTAAACAAATCCAAATTGAGTTCTTTGAGCGCTTAATCGAAAACTCATACACTCGAGAAATC
>VANL01000410.1:0-35701 GCA_006352455.1 Brachionus sp. 'Tiscar' | reverse complement strand
TTCACAAATAGAGTTGTAAACATATGGAACCAATTGCCGGAAGAAATAGTTAGCGCAAGAACGTTGAACATTTTTAAATCGAAATTAGATGCTTGGCTTGTGAAAAAAGAATCGACTGCTAAAGCTCATTAGAGCTCTGCTCGGGTATTTTTTCCGAGTTGCAGTTCATATTACTACTACTACTACATTCTTTGATTTTAAGCTTTAAATTGTTTTTTAAATTAATTTTTTTTATGTTTAGATTGTGTAATGGAGAAAAAAGAATTAATTTAATTTTTAAAAAATCTAACCAAATGTACTTGAAAAAAAAAAAAAAGAACTAAAAATTTTTATCAATAAATAAAAACTGACTTATTAATACCAAAAATCTAGTTTAAATCAGGGTTAAAAATAAAGCCTTTTTTAAAAGGTCCACTTGGTCCACCCTCTAAGACACATTGTCCAAAAAGACAAGTTAAACCTTGTTTATTACCCCATCTTCCATCAAAATCAATCCAATTAAAACCATTTTTAATAATAACATCACTTAAATACTGACCATTTGAGTCATAGCAACAATTATTTTGCTCATTTACCCTTAGAATAATAACATTTTCCCATGTTTTCCACAAAATACCATCATTAGATCTATCAATTAACGACTCACCATTTGCTATTTGATTGTATACATAGTCGCCTTTGGTCGGATAGCAACCATGTGATCCATCCGAACAATAGGCAATCGGATGAGTGGGAAATTCTGAATGTGCTGTCGCTGAAGTCCATGGTATTAAAACACCAAAATTGTGAGAGCTGTAGTAGATTTTTGTAGGTCTACCATTTTCGAATCTAACACTGACATGTTCCCAGTCTCCAACATGATTACCAAAATACGAATAATAACCAATGCATACATTATTTACTTTAATTCCAACACAGACTCTCTTGCCCAAGTTAAATGGATAGAAATAAAAGTAAAATACATCAACTATGTTTGGCTGTTTGTTTACAACCAAAGCATATACAGGAGCTCGTTGAATATTCTCTGCAGGATTGAAGCCGGAAAAAAATGTCAAATTAGAACATGCTTCACATTCCAATGGCTCAATGGTGCTCATATGATCACTTTCTACATTTACATTATCTAAAAAATGCTCGACATCGGACGGAAAAAAAATTTCCTCATTATGTAAATAGACTAGAGGTGAATAGGCTTTAATTATTGAGTCAGGTATTTGAAATGAGAATAATTGATCATTAACAGATGATATGTTTATTGGAATTGATGGATCGGATGTAAATGGCCATCCTTGTGGGCGATTCTCAACTAGACTATTTAACCATAATAGAATAAGTAAAATAATAGACATTTTAGATTATTTTTATTATATGAAAATCATTGAGACCAGTTTATATTTGCCATTTTTATCTAATGAGAATTAGACATATTTAAGTCTGTAGATAAAATCAAAAACATCTTAATTTTAATTTGAATAAATTTCAGAAACCAAAAATGTACTATAATCATTTATTAAAAAATTAAAAAATAAAAATAATAATAATAATAATAATAAAGTACTAAAATTTTCTAAAAATCTAAATTTTAATTAAATTAGCTAATTTTCTAATCACAACAATTAAAGGAAAATTTTGCGTCTTTTTCACTTCTTAAATCGTACCATTTATCAATTAGAACATTGGGCTTTAGATTTGTCAAGTCGATCCATAGTTCACCCATAAACGTCTTTTCACTAGTCAACATTGGTTTATCATTTTTAACTGTGACATAAATTTGACGTCTCTTTAATTCACCGTAATTAATGTTCCATTGAAAACTAAAATTTATTCTTTTTGTAAGATATAGAAAAAAAAAATTCAATTTTTACATGTCATTAAAGACCGGATTGAGTACATCTTTGATTGCACGTGATTTTTTTTTTGATTTCTTTTCCGGTTCTAGGATAATTTTAACATACGGATCAGGTAAATTAGAATGATGCACTTGGCATAGATTTTGACATTCAATCAATGTCAATCTAAACACACTCTCATCCATTATGTATTTCATTGAAATATGAATTTTACCAAATTCACTTTTCAATTATAATTTTGTTGTCAATAAATTTCTCATTAGAATTAAAATACTTAATTTACCTTTGGGTTAAAAAAACATTTTCATTTGAATATACTGGAGTGCTTCTATCCATACTAGAACTTTTTTCAAATATAACTTTTTCTGGCTCTGGTCTAAATTCTGCACATAAAATCTTTCATAAAAAAAAAAAATTAATTATTAATTTCTATTTCTTTATTTGCTTTACATATAAGCGCAGATTTAAACTTAATTTTGGATGGTAGTCATTTATCAAAGTTCGAAGATCAAACACTCTACTAAGTTCAAGATTTTCTTCAACGAGCAAATCTTTTAGACTAATTTGTAAATTTGCGATTGTTTTTTTTGATTTTTCATCGTTTATTTTGCACATCAAAAATTGACTCTGTGGATTTTCAACAAAAAAACAAAAATTTTGATTCCATTTTGGATGTGTTGTTTTTTCCATTATTGTCGATTCTTGATTAACATCATTGAGTGTAAAAATAACTCTTGGATTTGGTTCACTAGCTCCTGATTTACCAACCATCATCTAATAATTATTATTTTCAATTTTAAACAATAAAAAGTAATATTTAAATTAAATAAAAATCTTTTCCTAACTGGTAGATCACATGCTGATTTCAGGTCTACCAAAAGTAGACATGACGCCTGCTGCTGATTAAGTGTCTTTTTCCTAAGTATCTCATTTAGTTTTTCACTTTCGGTTGATACTGCAAACCATTCGAGACGAAGTATTAATTCACCTTTAGACACTCCTTTAAGTTTGTATATCTAAAATAAAAATGTTTAAATTTTTTTTTCTTTAAGAAAAACTTCTCGAATTATCTCGCATTTTTAAATCCCTTTCGTCATGTTTTTTAAATTTCTTTGTGAAATTCAATACAATAGAAAAAGAGCAAAATGCTAAAAATTCATAATATTTGATTTTCTAGATAATTTTTCTAAATTTTAACTATTGATGCTACTTGGAATGCTGAATGCTACACAATGTTGCATTTACAAAACTAGCTTGTCCTAATATTTTACTATTAATTTGAATTAAATCATACAAATTTAAAATATCATTTTGAATTTCATGAGGAAAAAGAACAAAAATTATTTTCTCTAATTAAAATCTTATTTACCTAAAAGTAATTTGTCTGATGTAAATAAAAGACAAAAAATATAGCATCAATAAGATTTAAATTGATTATTGATTTGGTTTACCAAAAAAGAAAAGAAATTTTTTATTCTATGTAAAAAAGTGCTACAAAATATGTTGTTCCATGTTGCAGTTTTTTTTTTAAATTTTTAATTTTTGTAAATTTTGATTTATCAAAAAAAAAAAAAAATTTTAAAACAATTATTTAATTTAAATTTTTTTTCTTTGTATTCGCTAGAATATTGAATTAAAACTAGTTTTTAGTTGTTAAACAAATAAAATCTTTTTTTAAATGTAATCAATATACTAAATATACCATCATCACGATTAACATTTATTAATAATATTTTTTTTATTTTAAAATTTTTTTCTATTTATCTATGTCTTTAATTTTATTTAATATTTAGAAACAATAACTTATTCATACATTTTGTTGAAAAAAAAAATAAATCAAAAAATAACAAACCCCCTCTTCGAATCCTTTAGAAATAATGTTTTCAACATTGATTTCAACCGATCCAAGAAAATCATCATTCATTTCATCGCTATCAAAACACTGAATTGAAATATCAGGCGTTTGAATTAAATCGTCCTCGAGCATAAAATCAAATGTTTCATTCCAAATGGGATCAGTACTGTCCGATATAGTTTTAGTACGCTTTGGTAGACCAAGACCAGTTATTGTGAGATAAGGATCGGATTTACCAGCACCAAAAAGACCAATATCGGCTTTTTTCAAATTGAGTCCTTTCATCACATTTATCCTAAGAACTCCTTTGGGTCTGACTTTTTTCATATCATCCAATTCGTCCAATTTAATGTCAGGAATAATTGGAATTACCAATCTATTCGGAAGCACTAATGTTTTCGCAACTGAATCTTCAATTATATTATCAATTAAATTACGCAAGCCAGGCAAATCGAATGCATTTGCTATATTGGTCAAGTTAAAGTCTATTTGCTTTAAAAACTCTTAATAATTTTTATTTTTTGTTTTAAATAGTTAAATTACTGGTTTGTTGAGAAAAAAGGCTGTTGCTGCAGCAAAAAATGGTATTCGATTGCAAAGTGGCTTGAGAATTACTCTCAAATTGCCATGAAACTAAATTAAATTTTTTAATTTATTTTTATCTTTTAAAATATATGATAATTTTTTAATTCACTTGTATATCTTTGACTCCGGCTTGAAATTTACTTGCTGAAAGTAAGATATTGGCATCACCTGCATACCTGAAAAAAAAAAAAAAAATTTTTCTCAAAAATAATAAATTCTTATAACTTTAAACTGTTTTTGAAAGAAAAAAACTTAAATATGGAAAGTTCCTCAAGATCAAAGACCAGTATTAGAGGAGATTAGAAGAAGAGACAAGAAAATCAAATTAAAAGCATTAGAAATAACAAAATATGCCAATCGCAAGAAGAGTTGTAGCAAAATGATTGTCGAACCTAACTTTGCCTGAAGATGATGATGAAAAAAGTAATTAAAAATTACGTTTAATAATGAGACTTATAATCCGTGAGCTTACATTCTAAAATATTGGTAATTTTACAAAAAATCTAAAAACATTTATTAAACAGAGATGATTAGTGATTCATCCTTAGTAACGATGAATCATTAATGTTAATAAATAATAAAATATTATTTACTATATTAATTATATTTTTTTAAAATTATTATCTCATTATTATTCAAAAACTGAAACATATGTTGAGATTTAAGCCTCGGGCTTGTTTACCTACTTCAGGTGAGGTGGTTTTAATTAGAGAATAATTTTAGTTGTTGGGCCTTTGGGCCAAGTTTAACAAAACAAAACGTGTCTGATATGTTTAAAGTTTTTGTAATGGAAAAAAAAAGAGAGTAAAAAAAATTAATAACAAGTTGCATGTTAAGTGTTATTTACTTGCGTGAAAATAATACTTTTTGAAAAGTTGTATACAGTAATATATTAATTAGGTTCTCTTCAATTGAACATGACATAGTCAAATAAAAAAAATAGAAAAATATATTTAAAAAGATTAAATTGAATTTTGATATTGAGCAGTTTAATAAAGAACAAATAGAAAAGAATGAAAAAAAAAAAAACTTTGTAAATTTTTAAATGAATTTTTTTTTGTTTAGCGGTGTAAATTTTATCTAAAGTATTAACAAGTTAGCTAAATTTTTTCACATTGGAATTTTTTAAAAATAATTCTAAAGTATCGTTTAAAATGAAATGGGATCTCTTGGAGAATATTTTTTTTAATAAATTTAATTTAATATTTTTTTCTTTCTATTCTAATTATCTAATTATGATAAATAATGTTTAGTAAAAAAATTTAATAATAAATTTATAAAAAAAAATTAAGTTACATTATTTCGCAGTCGAATAGAACTTCACCAGAAGGTACATTTTCAGTATAAACTTTGATGCTTGTTATTCTTGGTGGCTAAAATTTATTTGTAACAAGAAAAAAATTACACTAATATAAAATAAAATAAAAGTATTTTGTAATTTACAATGTCTCCCAAGTCGATTTCTTTAAATTTTACTTTTCCTATAAAACTTGTCGAATACTGATTAATTATGGGCTCAATTACATTAATTAAAGTAGTCGACATGTAAACTGTTAGATTTGGCCAAATAATCTTAATAATTTTGTTAAGCCATTCAACTCGTTCTTTGTCAGGAAAATAGACCCATGCAGGTACTTCGTCTAGTCTGGCAAGTACAGCATCTCTTTCGTTAATACCGAGTGCTTTGATCACTTCGGCTTTAGTTTTTCTGGCGCTTGAATTTCTTTCTCTTAGCAAGTAAAGAAAAATGCACACCAAAACCCACGAATAGCTAAAGTTAAAGTATCCAATGAGCCATGCTAGAAAAACAACACCCGATAGGCGAAAAAAACGAATAAGAAAAACAATCATGTCCGAGTGATCGGAGCCAAGGCCAAATTTTGACTGTGGCAAGTGAACTTTGTTTTCATCATCAGACATCTTTCAATCTCATTATCTAAATTTTTTATTTTTCTCTGTTTTAGTTTAATGCAAAATTAAAAATTCTAAATTTGAAGAAATTTTTTATTCTAATGAATTTGAATTGAGAGAGAAAAAAAAATGAAAATGAAATTATAAAATAAATTATATTGATAAAAAAATCATCTATTATTAATAGTTGTTGTTGTATGTAAATAAATATTTAAATTTAAAATAAAAAATTTTTTTTTTCTTTATTTTGTTGGCTCAAATTGAGTGATTCAATGGTAAAAAGTGACGCTTCTTTTTTTTTTTTTAGAAATAAAAAAATGAAAAGAGAAAAAAATAATAAACTTGGTAACAAATTGTGCTATTAATGCTATTTCAGGTAGTGCATAATTTAATTAAATAAAATCAAATATTGTTTTTTTTTTTTTGAAAAATAAATGCCAACACAAACTAATAAAAATAACTAAAGAAATACTTTTTCAATAATTAACATTTAACATATTAAAGCTTCGCTCAATTGAAGTAAATGGACGCAATTCATTTGGTGAATTTTGAGCTTTGTTTAAATAAAAATCGTCATAGTATGCCGGTGTTGGATCTTCTTGTTCAGCTGGCTCATCTTGTTCATCCTCTTGATTATCGTTCTCATTTACATTTTCATAATAGTCTACATTTTGGTTTTGACTATCATCATCTTGGTCCGAATCCGAATCTTGTGATTTATTCTCATCATCGTCATCATCATCATCGTTTACAAAATGTTCACTCGGTTCAATTTTGTTCTGTACTGATTGTACAATAACATTTTGATCACTATTGACATTTTTAATTTGTTTCTTCTTTTTTTTGTTCTTTTTCTTTTTTTTCTTTTTTTTTTGTTTGTTCAAATTGCTACTTACAGATGTAGATTTTTTAAATTTTCTCTCTTGATCCAAATAGAAAATGGATTTTTTATTACGCAAAACAGTATTGTAATTCCAAGTATGCTTAGAACAATAGCTACGACACAAGCCCATTAGCCATGTGTCTATTGATTTTAAATAATACACTTGAGAATGATAGCTTTTTGATACAAATTTGTACGAGTCAAACACTTGAACTTTTCCATTATTCCATCGGGCGCCAATTGTTTTTTCACCTTCACCCAACATTATTTCAACATGTGTTATGTTGTGTGCTTGTTTTTTCACTTTAAAAAAAAACAAATTCTATTTTTCTTCAACAATTAAATCTAAATTATATTCAATTACTTTTTGGGTTGTAATAAACTGCTTGTATAAAAACCAAATCACCTGGCTTTACATCTTCCAATTTTTCGATTGTCTTGGGCAATGTGTCAAACATGTAGGCTTGATTTCCACCGCCAATCCTAAATCCAAATTCATATTCAAGATCACGCATTACTCTGCGCACAAGGCCACAACAGTCCAAAAACAACTTGGAATGGTACTCTGGCGCTTTGGATAAGAAAAAAATTAAAATTAAAATTTTTATCTGTGTATATGTAATAAATAGTTTGAAAAAATTTATTTATTTTTTTAAATTGAATAATTTAATTAAATAAAGTGAAAGACTGCTTTGTTTTAAAAAAAAAATAAAACTTCTAATTACTGTCAGGACTAAAGTATTTTTTAGCATATGGAACATTGAAGTATTTTTTTGCTTGTTCGACAAACTTTAATCGCAATTTCATCATACGATCCGGATTAGAGCGAAAGCTCTTGCGCAAGTTTTTATTTGCTTCATTAATTTTTTGTCTAATTTCATCCTTGTTTACAATTTAAGATTAACAAAGTCGGAATTTGACATAGAATAATCAAGGACTCGGCTAACACTCGATTAATCCCTCATCTATCCATCTATCTTTCTATTTTTTGTCTCTTATGTAAAAGGAAATAACAAAAATGCTTAATCCAGAGAAAACAACGCCTTTAACTAATCGCAAATATTTTCATTATTTACTCGCAATTAATTTTCCTTTTTAGCGTGTAACAAGCGCACAAATTCTATCAAGGTAGTCTAAATTTTTTGCTAATTCTTTGTCCTAGGAACAAATAATCTTGGTATTTTTGTTTATATTATACAAAGATAAGATAGATTCTAAACTAAACAATAGTCACGATTTGTCTAAGTTGCGACTATTTGTTTATTTTTGTGTTATTTGTTAGATTAGCGACGAATAGCAAAGAGAAGGACTTTGTTTTGTTTGGCCAGCTTCGATTCGACTATAAATACGAATCGTTTTTCGTCACATAGAACACAAAATATTTAGTTTGCTTAATCTAGAAACAAAAAAGAAAAAGAAAAAAAATAGAAAACAAGATCTAGAGGAATTTTTTTTTTTTCAAATTGGCCGAGTCTTCAATTTAACCTAATTTCGCTAAAAATAGCGTAGAAAAAAGTTTTCTACGAGTTTTTAGCAAACTAATTTTCTCTCTCTCAAGCACTGTTCCCGTCTTACCAGACAGCATTAAATTGTTGATTAAATTTTTTAATACTGTTAGGTAAAGATGGCTAATTGTGCTTAAATATTCTTACTAGTTTGTTATTGCGGTAGTTGTTGAACGACTCCTGAAGACTTGCCGAAGAAGACGACTTTTGACTGGCACTAGTATCGTCCAAGCTAACTGTGAACGAAGCCGACGAGTTCACTTTTCTAATACTAGACATTTTTTTCTAAATAAAATTAAAGTAGAAAATTTTTTTTTTTTTTTTAATTTTTTTTTCTATAATAAAATTAATAAATAACAAAAAAATTGAAATTATTTTTTTTCATTTTATTCTATTCCCCCAGCAGACATTGAGACGCTGTGTGTTGCTAGCAAAGCATTGACGAAACGCCAAAGATAAACTGATTTAAAAATTTATTTTGTTTTATTTTTTTTTATTAATTAAAGAAATAAAAAAACAACTCGTTTTTTTTTTTTTTTTTCAGGCAGCAAGTCTATTATAGTCTTTTTATGCTAATAGTAAAAATTCTAAAATCAACACATAACTCTTTAACAAAGGTAGACAAGAGCAACAAAATTAAAATAATTCACTTTTGAATAAATTTTTTTTTTTTTATTTTTTAAAAATTATGATTATTTCACAATAGGAAAAAAATTTTAATTGCTTCGTTTTTTAGAAAATTCGGTCCATGAGCCCTTAAGCAATTAAGAAAATTATTATTAAACTCTTAAATCATATAAGCATTGAGATTAAAAGCTTACATAATAGACAGGAACAGTTGATTTTCCAGTGAGATGCGCGGCAAACGCTAGGCTGCATGCAGTCATTCCAGTCAGGCAACTGGCCACCATTGGTTTACTCATATCAACATTGTTCTCTTCAAATACTTAATTAATTGTTATTATTTTATTTTTTTATTAAATTAATTAAAAAAATAAATTAAAAACAAAAAAAAAATTTCCTACATTTTAACAATTCTTGTTTGTCTTTAAATGTACCATTTTCTTTGTCAAACAAATCATTGTATGATACATTTTTTGCTCCAGGTATGTGATTAGCAATACCTTGTTCATTAATTGAATTAAATTCATCCGAACTTCGACAATCGACCACTTGTTCGCTTGGTGAAGAGATATTATTTTGAATGGCGGCATAGTCTCTGATCAGATCATTGTTTAGATTGATGGTGAATTTTTCTGGCGCAAAATCAGGCATCTGCGAGCTCAGCTCGTAGTTGTGCAGAGCCCAAAGTCTTAAGCCTCCGTCTAGAATGGACACATTTTCGTGTCCAAACAATCTAAACACCCACCACATTCGTGACGAGGCATAGAATCCAAATGGACTTCGATCGTACAAAACTAAATGGTGTTTATTGCCAATGCCCAATGAGCCAACGTAGTCCTTGAAGCACTCTGGTTTGGGAACATTGCGCGGATTTAATTCAGTATTTTGGGCACACTCGAGTGTATTCAAAAAAACAGCCTTGTCAATATGAGCACTTTTATTTAAAGAAAGAAAAAAATCCATTAGACGCTCAATGACAATGCAATTTTGTATACTTTTTATAATTTTCGCTATTATCTCCTAAATTTGCTTCGATTATGCGAAATTTGTCGTAAAAACCTGATGTGGTCGTTAGAATTTTTCTAAGCCTGGTTGCACTCAACAATGATGGAAGCGTCATTTTCCTAGCTATTTTATACAAGAAAATAAAAATTAAAAAATGGAAATTTTTTTTTCTCTCTTGTTAATTTTAAATTTTAATTTTTAGATAAAAATAAATTATTTTATGAAAAATACCATTACCTTAGTATTTTTGTTGGCATATTTAGAATAAACTTGATTTTTGAACACTTTTAAAAATAAATTAAACAACAACAAAAAATATTAAACTCTTAAATAGATATTTTATTGATTAAAAATTAATTTTGATAAACAGAAAAAAAAAACCGAAAAAAAAAAAAAAAACGAGCATTCAAAGTTTTTGATCTAAAATTAAATCTAATTGTGTTTAAAACTAAAAATTATCAGCGTAATTAAAATAAATGGTTGAATTTTATAATTTAGTGACCATTTGAACCGTTTAGTTTGCTGTCCATTCTTTCGAGAAACTCCAATTTTTCGTTCTCAAGCGCATCTTGACCAATTTTAATTAAATCGCGAATTTTGGCTCTCTCAGTTAAATTGGCCTTGCTTGATTTTATTTCTTCTTCGAGTAAATTTTTCAAATTTTCATTTTCACTCTTTAATTCTTCCAATTGTTGATAAACTTGATCATTAGCATGATGACCATTTGATCCGTTCTAGATAAAAAAATAAATAAATATTTTTCTTCTTTATAAATTAATGCTTTTGTATTTGAATTTATTTTTTTTTAATTTGATTTATTTGATAATAAAATAAGCTTTGAATTTTTTTTTTACCTTTTTATTTAATTTTTCTATTAATTCATCTTTCTATAGGAAAAAAAAACAGAATTAGAATTTTAATTCGTATGGTTGTTGTGAATCCGGACAAATATTTTTACCAGATTAAATTTTTGAACTAATCAGCAACCAGAAAAAAAGAATTTTTTAAGATTTATAAAGAAATAATTTTAAAAACAGAATGATTTTTTTTTGGTCCATGGTTTTTTTTTTTATCTAGCAAACAAATGTTAAACAATGCTTGCTTAAGTAAACAAAAATAATATGCTTAATAAAAATTTTTTTTAGGTGTTTATATTGAATAAAATATTCACGCTTTGCTAGTCAAATATTTGACAAAATTCACAACAACAACAACAACAACAACAACAATAAGAACGACAAAAATAAATTATTATTTATTTTAAAGCGTTGTTTTATTTTTTTTTATTAATTACCTTTTTAATTTGATTTTTAAGATCTGTCTCTCTTTTGATAATCAAATCCTCTAGACAATTCAAACTCGAAGCCTAAAATTGCTTAACTTTTTAGCGCAATTTTATTTTAAATAAGAAATTGAAAATCCCAAAAAAAAAAGAAAAACTTAATTAATAAAATTTGATTAAACGAAAAAATTTTTTTTTTCAAAATTGAATTTAAAAGTGAATTAAAAATATGTTAACTCACTGTTTGTTCCAAAGTTAAAGTTAAAGACATATTTTTGCTAGTTAGCTCTTCATTTTGACGATTCAATTGTTCTATTTTCGAGTTTAATTCTTCAAGTGATTGTAATTGTTGTTTAAGCGATTGGTTTTCGTCTTTCAAATGACCAATTTGTTGTTCGACTTGATTTAAATGATTCAAGCGGTCATCTTTTTCTCCCATAACTTTATTCAAGTGTTGTACATGATTGAAAGATTCGTCTAATTGACGCTGTTTTTCGCCAATGCAACTATTCTTTTCTTCTAGAACTTTGTTCAAGTGCTGTACATGATTGAACGATTCGTCCAATTGTCGTTGCTTTTCGCCAATGCAACTATTCTTTTCCTCTAGAACTTTGTTCAAGTGTTGTACATGATTGAACGATTCGTCCAGTTGAGTTTGTTTTAGATTGAGAGATGATTCAAGTTGGCCAATGCGTTCATTCAAATGGTATGTTTGATTGATAGACTGCCGCAACTTGTCCATTTCACATCTAAAACTTTCCAATTCGGATTCTTTTTGACCTAATTGATCACGTGATTGATTTAATTCGGCTTGAAATTTTTCTCTCATTTGGCCAATCTCATTTTCAAGTGTTTCATTGTGTACAACTTTAGAATTTAATTCGTTCTGTAAATTTTTTATTTGTTCATTAAATTTATCGGCTTCTTGTTCTATTTTTCTACGGAATGTGTTTAGTTCTTTTTCCAAAATTTCGATTTGACTATTTTTAGCATTTAGATCATCTTGTAAAATTTTAATTTGTTCACTCAATTGTTCTGTTTCAGTTTTAGATTTGCTATTTGATGCCGATTCTAGCTGAGATTTTAGCTGATTTGTTTGAGCTTCTAATGAATTAATTTGAGTTGTTTTTTGTTCAAGTTGCGATTTAAATTGCAAAAGTTGATCATCCTTGACGGAACATTGTGCTTTCAATTCAGCGCATTCTTGTTGAAAATCCTAACAACAAAAAAATTGAAGACAAATTTTTAGTCATATGAGCGTTGCCATGGCAACACAATAACCAAAGTACCTTAATGCGCCCTTCGGACGTTTCCAACTGATTACGCAACTCATCTTGTTCAGTTACTTTCAATTTAACAGATTCAAGCTGGTCAATTTTAGCTCTAAGACAATTTATTTCCGAGTCTTTTTGACATTCATACACTTTCATTGATTCGATTTGTGTTTGTAAATTTTTCAATTCAATTCTTAATCCGTTCAAGTCAGTTTCTTTTTGTTTGTATGCTTCAATTGGTACCGATCTTTCTTGTTTAATTTCCAATTGCTAAATAATTTTTTAAAAAAAATTTTATTTTAAACTTTAATTTAATTTGACTTTGTCTTAAAATTTAAATTAAAAATTAAAAAATAAATTTTTATATATTTTAAATTATTTTTTTATAAACAAAAAAAACTTTACAAAATTTTACATTTAGTTAAAAACGGCAACGTGAATTGGAAATAAAAAAAAAAAAAACTAAATTATTGAAATTATGGGAAAGTTATAAATATTAACATTTAAATTTAAATTTAAAATTAACGAATGCTGCTCTTATTTTGTCTTAAATTTATTAATTTTTTTTTTTACATCGCCTACAAGGTTTTCATTGAATAAATAAATAAAAAATAAACTAAATCAAAGGCCTCATTCAGGGATAACTGTAATCACAAATAATCATTGCAGTTGAACATGATTTATTTAAATCATCGGCCATTGGTATCGTACCCTCGATCTTACGATCAAATAAATTTGCTAGTTACTCTAACCACTAGTCTACATAAACCTATGCTAATAAATAAAAATATTTTATTTTTTATTACTTTGATTAGAGCTTCTTGAGTTTGCAATCGATTGAACAAATTTGAACTTTGCTCATTTGATTCAACAAGTCTAGCTTCTAGGTCTTGATTTTTTGTCTTTAATTGATTAAAATTTTTGTTTCGATCCGCAAGTTCATTGCTTAATTGTTCAATGCGAACAACCAGAGTGTCCGCATTTTCAATTGGCTTTGATTGTTGTACTCTAACCAATTCTAATTCATGTCTTAATTGAAGTTTTTCTTTATCTAGTGAAGAGACCAATATGGTCAAACGAGAAAGTTCTTTTTGAATAACTTGATTTGTTTGCTTTTGAGCATCGAACTCTGATTGAATTTTAGCATTTAATTTTCTTGCATCATCCAATTTTATTTTCATTTCTTCATTTTGTCTATTCAATTGGTTTAAATTTGTCAATTTTTCATTCAATGCCTTGTCCATTTCCTTTAGTTTTAAATTAAGCTTTTCAACTTCGCTAGATTTGGCCACCATAGCTTGTACTTGTAGTTCATTTTCTTGCTTTTGTTCAACAGCTGTTCTTTTCTCAACAACGGCTGGCTCAGCAACTTTGCTTGGCTTGACTGTCGCTTGTGGTTTAACTTTGTCTGCTTTGGCTTCAACTTTGGCCTCGGTTTTCACCGGTCTGTGAACAAGAGCAGTGTCATCATTTTGTTTTTTGTGCGAGTCGAGCTTTTTAGGTTGTGCTCCGGCAAAACGCGAGCTTAATTTGTTAGTAAACGGGTCGGGTATGATCACAATAGGTTCTTCTTCAGGTGCATCTAAATTCTCAGGAGTGGACGATTCGGAGTTTTTTCTTTTTTTGGGCTTTTCGGTCTGTTTTTTCGAAGCATCTCTTTTCTTGGTTTTGCGCAGGCTTTTTCTAGTCTCAGCACTGTCAGCGCTAGTCTCATCGGGCGACTCTTTTAGACTGTAGTAAGCAACGCCAACCAAAGCTGACAGAACTAACACAAACAAGCCGATAAATGATAGTATTCCACTAAGTTCCATTTGTTTCACAATTAATTTTTTTCTAAAAAATTTTTTTTTAAAAAATACTAAAAGTCTAAAGCTGCAGATTAAGCAAAGGAGAAAAAAATTACGAGAAAGAGAGAGAGAGAGAGAGAGAGAGAGAAAGAGAGAATTAAAAAGAGAGCGAGATAAGAGTTTAAAGCATAGCAATCTGTGTTTTAAGACTTGAAATAAATTCGACGTTTCAAAAAAAAAAACGGTGGCAAGTTGAGAATGCTGAGTGTAAGCATAATATGCAAAATATGTAAATGAGTTAATAATGATTATTATATAAAAGGGTGCTCTCAAGTGTTCGAAATGTGATTTTTGAGTCCGCACATATTCTAGGCATTGCCACATCGATAGACTTTAAAATAAAAATTCAAAAATTTTATACACATTTTTTGTGTTCGTGGCTAAGAATTAATTGTTTTTGAAATGTCGACACATCATCTTTTATTCATTCATTATTGAATGAGGTCTATTTAAATTATTGTGATGACCAAATTACTATTTAATGTTTCTAATCTTTCTTGTCTTATTTATCAACAAACTATCATCTCAAATATCTTTCCCTTTTTTCTTTTTGTTTTAACATTCTCCATAGCTAAAAGATAAAAATTTTTTTTTTTTTTTTTTCGAAAACACTTGCTAGAAAACAAATAGGAAAAAAGCGAGTATATTCGCCATTTGGAGTGATTTTTTATAAATTTTTTTTTTTTTAAGGATTAAATTGATATAAATATTTGATGAGTGTGACTAACTTTCCAAAATTCATATCCATTTTGAGCTCTAGAAAGAAAGGTTTATTTTATTTTTTATCAAATGTTAATTTTGTTCGACCAAATTTTCTTATGCCAGCATTTTAAATTGCTTATCTTTTTCGATCCATCTTGGAAAATATCCACCTACATTTCATTTCGAGTGGCTTTTAATCTATCTGCTCAACCATTTTTTCTTATCGCTTAGCACACATTTTAAATGCATTATTTTCAGCTGACTAAGAATAAGATCACTTTACATGAAAACAAAAACAGATGATTTAATAAAGAGACTTGGTTAATTTATTTGTTTAGGTTAACTTTTTCTCTAATTTACAGTACTTGATAAATAATTGAAAATCAGATACAGTTAACATTAATTTATGTGCAAAATTTTTTTTTTCATCTTTTGTTTTAAAAAAACTTACGGCTAATCGTTTTTTTTTATTCTCCTGAAAAAATTAAAAAATTATTCTCAAATAAATAAAACTAACGATACAATCACGTCCTCAAATATGTGTTCAAATGTTTAGTAACAAGAGAAAAATAAAATTTTGATTAATTGCTGGAAACAGATGAAAAAAGCTTTTATTTTAAATTAAAATTCGATAGGTATATGAGTTCTATAGAGCTAATTATTATAAAATTTTAAAATTAAACTACTTTTTGTTTTGAGTTTATTTGAATATTCGAAAAAAGTGGCTTTAATCTTGATTTTTTTTTCAAGAATTCATATTAATAAAAAATATTTATAAAAATAATTAATTACTAATAACTAGATTATACAAAAAAAAAATATATATATTTTTTTTTTATTTTAAAAAAATTCATTCTCAAAACTACTAAAAAAATAATCGACAAAAAAAAAATAAAACATATTTTTCATTCATTTGTTTTTAAATATTCTTTAAAAGCTGATAAATTTTCTTTAAATCTTAGATGTAAATCGTCTTTGGTTTCAACATTTGATTCATCAATTTTTTTTAATTCTCCACTTAGACATTTAACATTTTTTTTGTCTTTTTGGTCAATTTTACTCTCATTTGAAAAAATTAAACCTCTCAAGTCATAGAAACTAGTTAATATAATCAAATAAATAATGATAGTTAGCCAAGCTGTAATCAATAAAGATGAAACAAAGAACCATGAGTGTATATAATATTTAAGACCTGAAAACTTGGCTTCAATGTTCAGTTTAGCAGAATAGTACTGCACATTTCCATTTATTTTCACAATCATTTTATATGCTGGCATATACTAAAAAAATTAAAAAACAATAAAAAGCTTTAAATCTAATTTTGATTTAAATTAGTTTTATCTTACGGCATTATCTACAAAATTCTCCTTTATTAGCAAATTTACATGTTGTCTTTGTTCGAAACGACCGAACAAATACAGAGGAAAATAGAACAAAGTGGTTATGCTTCTAAGCAAAAATGATTTGTACACTAGAGTTCCCATTGTTTTAATGGAAGCTGTCTTGCGGCCGTCTATGTCAATTACATCCAAGGTTACTCCGAACATGCCCAAGTCAAAGTTTAATTCGGATTCGGGTAAGTCCAAATGCAAGCTTATTTTGTACTCTTGACCTTGATGGAGCGTATGACTTGGACGATCGAACAGACTTACCTCGCCAATTAGTTCATTAGGCGGATACAGACCGAAGTCAATAGATCGTCTAATGAACGGCTTGGGTAAATACCAATTATAAAACAATGAATAAAGCAGTATAGATATCAACGCTGATAAACAAAACAAAAGTGAAAGGACAAAACTTTGATGAACAAGCTGTGAAAGCTTTTTCAATATCCAATTTACAAAAAACATGTTCTCATAGCTTTAAAATTAAAAATTTTTTTTTTTCACTTTTTTTTTCTATATTTTATTTAAAGGTTTATAAATACCTTTAAAATTTAAAAAAATTTTCGAAATAAATTTTTAAAATATTTTTATTCAAAAAAAAAAAATGAAATAAAAATGGAATGAAAATTTTTTATCCAAAAAAAAATGAAAAAAAAAAATCGAAAATCAAATATCATTATTTTTAGACGCCCATTAGAAACGATGTGTACAAATCAGGCTCGGATTTTTTAACATGATTTTTTTTAATTATATCAGCTATCTTATTTTTTCGTCGCACATGCGGTGGTTGATAACTTTAAAAAAAAATAAAGAAAATTTTTTAATAAAATTTCTGAAATTTTTTTATTTTTAATTTTAAAATTTACTCATCTATCTCAAGACGTTTGCGTCGAAATATATTCAAGACTGTTTGTCTAATCATCGAGCTAAGCATTCTAGAGCTGACTATCATGCCATCGACAAGAGGCATTGTGTAATAATATCTTAAAAATAAAAATAACACTTAAAGATCACTTGAAAAATTAAGCATTTCTATTTAGAAAATATTTTAAGATTACTTTTTGCATAAACTGCTATCTATGGATATTCGATTTAGTTTGTTTCTAAGTGGATGAACATAGATGCAAACAATTTCTTTTGGTTTATTGCTAGGCAGAGTGCCGCTGGCGAGTAAATACTCAGTTTCATGTACAAGTTCGTCAATGGCCAAGTGTTCACTGTCCTGTATTTGCTCGAGCCATATGACTAAAACTTTAAGATCATTTGGAAGTGTTTGAGTTTTTGATTTGAACATGTCTGCTGTTTGATTTGTTGAGCCATTGGGCAAAACAAAGCTTAGCTCATTGCAATAATCTGACCAATAAATTAAACTGTCCAAACCGTTTAGTTGATTTAAATTTTTTTTATTTTCTGTCTCGTTGGACACAATCGATCCCAGTGAATAAATAAAATCGTAAAAATTTTTAGTTAAATTTGTATTTACACTGTCAATTATGGATCTAGTCGATGTATTGTTGGCCCGTACATAAAAAACATATGCTTGTGAGTATGTACGTGTAGCTAAATTGTCCAAGTCTTGTATGCATTCGGACATGTTGACAAGTTCACAAAATTCACTTGACAATTTTGAGTCCTGTTTGACTAGGCCAAGATTTGCCAAGAACATGCGCGATGATGTATTAAATTCGGCACAATTTTTTTTCTTCAATGATTCATCAAGTTGACCAAATATTTTCACTTCTTTATTTAAATGTAAAATATTTCGTTCACTCATATTCTCAAGATCTATTTGATCTTTTTTTAATTTATCAAATTTAGGCAACAATTGCTTGTACAATTTAGAGCTAATTTCACTTATATTGGGCACGCTTAATTCACACTTAGGTGCATTTGCACTCTCTGTAATTAAAGATTCTGTTTTGTAAATTTTTCTTATCGGTTCGAATACATCTTGATTGTTAGTGTTCAAACGATAATTTATGTCTATTTGATTGTCCATTTTGGCAAGCGAAGATTGTCGTTGATTCATTAGCCAAGCTTGACGACCAAATGCAGTTCTCGAGACAACAACTATTTGCGGTGTTAGCTTTGAAATAGAAGATGCTTTGTCCAATAGCTGTCGGTCAAGTACAGAAATTATGACTTGACCTTCTAGAGCGTAATACTTCCATTGATTGAGTGAATCGGAAAAGTCCTTTTCGCTCAGTGGTTGTCGAAGGTCGTTTGATTGAAAGCTTTGTTCCATCATGTAAAAAAGAACACATTCGGCCGCCTCTTTTACTCTTAGACTGGCCGGTCTCAACTCTTTGTCCCATTTGTACACTGTTTTCTCGTTTTCGGTTTGTGAATTTGAACCCGATATTCCGATCTCGATACAATTGGTCATTGTTTGAAGAGTTGTTTTGTCGCGTAGAACATCCGGCTTGGTCATTATAATGCTGATTAGACACTGATA
Organism: Brachionus sp. 'Tiscar'; assembly: GCA_006352455.1. Classification (NCBI taxonomy): domain Eukaryota; kingdom Metazoa; phylum Rotifera; class Eurotatoria; order Ploima; family Brachionidae; genus Brachionus; species Brachionus sp. 'Tiscar'. The sequence goes on along the minus strand of VANL01000410.1, from coordinate 16,538 downwards.
TGCCGAACATATTACTGAATGCATTTCTTTTGTGTGATCACGTGATCGACGTTTTATTTGAGATTGAATGTAGTGCCAAATCCATGAAATGGCCAATTTTGCTATTTGAGTATCGCTTTCATTCAAAATACCTTCATAGGAAAAAAGTTCAAAATTTATATTTATTTGTTGTTGTTTTTTCTTTATTTAGTTTGAAAAATAAAAAAAATTATGCCTTAAAACTGATAAAATGTAAGAATAGAAATACTAATTTAGAAAAAGATATTTATAAAAATATTATTAATATATTAATAATTTTCGTTAAACCTTTGGGTTATGTTTATTAAAATAAACGTAATAAAATTAAAAAAAAAAAAAAAGTTAAATTTTACAGGTAAATCAATGAAAAAACATAAACATTTGAATATTTCTCTATTTTAAATACAAAGATGACTAGATTAAATTAAATTAAACTAATTTTTATCATATTTTGTCAATTAAAGATCAAAATAATTTTTAAATTAATTTATTTACAATTTATTTGATGATGAAAACAATGAGAAAATAAAGGCTGAATGATTTCTAACTAAATGTTTTCTTTTTAGAATATGAAAGCGTTAAAGTAGCTAAAAAATGACAAAAAATGATGAAATTTGGTCTTATTATCCACAATACGAAACAACTGATGATGAAAATATAATATATGGGTGTAATTTGGTCAAAAATTAATGGTCAACAATGAGCTATATCTATTATGCTGTTATATCATGCGTATGGTCCAGTAATCTCAACTTTGAAAAAAGCCAACGAGCATACATATGATAAATTTGGATTGAAAACAGCAACTGGTATTGCTAAAGAAACTAAAAAAATTTTACATCAAAAGCTAGCAATGAAAGTAACTCTAAAGAAAACAATATAAGTAGTACCAAGACAATAGTTTAATTTCAGTTTAAGATGATCAATGGATCGTCGTGCTATATATCAAATTAAAATTATTGAAGAAGAAAATATTGAAAACAATATGCCCAATATATCAATTAATGAATTAGACATTTTTATTTTATCAAAGATTATTATTGAGATTTTGAACATATGCAAATTATTAAATATTATGAACATATAAAACCAAGGTTAAGTGAATGTCTTTTAAACTTTTTAGCTTTTAAACTTTAAAAAAAAAATTTTTTTTTTTTTTTTTAGCTGATTTATTTTATTTTTATTTCATCTTATTTTATTAACTAAAAATCTTTTCTTTAGGATTATAAATGCAATCATAAAGCAGAAGGCTAGCTAAAGCAAAAGTTTAAATTCACATGCCAACCAAAAGTAAACGATTGCAAACATAGATAATGATAATGATGATAGCTCAAGTGGGTTTTGTGATTTTCAAAAACAAATTGAGCAAAAATTCTTCTTTTATTTTTTGATAAATCAAAAACTTAACTAAAATAAAATATATTTTAAAAAGTGATGTGTTTTTTTTTGAATAAGAAAAATTACTTAAAGTTAAAAAAAAAATGGTTCAACAATTTGTGCTTCTTATTTATATTTAAGGGTCTTTTTCAAATATTCTCCAGAAGTGAAATAAAAATAAGACTTTAAGTTAGACCCAATATATTATTGTAATAGTATTATTGTAGTTGTCGTTATCTATTATATTTAAAATAAATAAAAAATTAAATAAAAAGAGTTGTCTTATTTATCCCTATTAATAGGATAACATATTTTTAAATATATTTCATTTTAGTGAATTCTAATTTATGATAAAAGGAAGAATTTTTATTCAAATTGTTGTTTGAATTTCACCAGCATAATAATCAGTTGAACAGCAACTGTGGTAGAAGTTGCACCAAGCAAAAGATTTATTATTACAAAAAAAATAATTTTGTATTTTTTTTTCCTCTTAATAAATAATTTTTTAATGATTAATACCTATTCTGATTTTTATTATTTTTTAAATTAATTTAAATACACACACACACACACATAACATAACTGTTTTATTAATTAAGATTAAATTATATTTACTTAGATAGTCGGCTGATATAATGGACGTGAGACAGTCAAATATGCACAATGCAAACGAATGATTGTGCAAAGCTTGCGAGTTAACTTTTAAAGGTGCACAAATCAACGAAACTATCTGATTGTAACAATAGAGGGCTTTTTCTTTTTTATCAACAAATTGTTTCATTTTAATTTCGTCAAGAACCCATTCGCCGATTAATAGTTTACCACATGCGAACAAAAGTTGCAAGTTAACATAGTCCACTTCGGTGCTCATACCGCTTAGATAAATTTCTAGCACACGAGCCTTGTACTCGGGCAAATTAAAAGAAATAATTTGCGAAAATAGACTAATCGAACATCGTTTTAATTCGATCAAAGTAATTGATCTGGCACCGATGGCAATTTTGTCTTCTTTTTGCGTATACTTCAGTTTAAATATGGATTGAATGGCGTTTAGAAACGGACCCAACAATACCACACAACCATTTAGATCTAGACTAAATATTTTACTGCAATTGTACACAATACTAAACAATAGCTCACATGATTCCAAGTCGTCGCTGAGCGGATTTTTTAGACCGGTCAACAACAATGCATAAAATCGGGCCAAATAGTCTATGTTAACACATTCGTGTGTGTTTAGCGAACAGAATATTTTGCTCAAGCAACCATAAGCTTCGGCTTGACCGAGTACAAACTCGTTCTTTGGCACACTCAATGTATCAAACAGCCATAGACCAAACATATCAAGTAGACTATTTACACTGCATGATCTAATAGCGGTTTTCAAATACAAATCAATTAACTTTGACACACTCTTCAAATATTCTAGATGTATTTGTGGCAATTTTTTAACACACTGTGCAATCATTGATGTGTGTTGATTTGATTCTGGTGATAATTTTTTATCGAAATTTTTTTGCATCAAACTGCCGTCCATAAAGTCAACAGGTCGACCAATTATGTGCAAAAATCTGTACCACGATTGTACCACTTGTTCTTTGTTCATAGAATTGATCAAATTTTGTATGTTAAATTGAACATTGGTGTCTGTTGAGGCAACGGGCAGTGGTGCTGTTCGTTTACTATCTGAATTCCAAAATAGCTCTAGCAAGCGTACTGTAAGAGCGTTGCACACTCGATTCCATTCTGTCACAAGACTCATGTGATGTCGCCAATTCGAGCACATGTCCTTAAACGTTTTCCACAAGCTTGGACTCGGAAACATTTTGTGACATGCCATTAGCCATATTTCAAACAAAGTAGCTATTATACGAGTGCTTAGTATGTCGCAAAAGTCCTCTTTTTGAAATGGTGGCGACAATACTGCATTATTAATGGCTAGCAAAAACTTGAGCAATTCTTCCCATAGATGCCGATCGAGCAATTTCGAATCTTTTGCAATGCTCTCGATTAGCATAAGAACACCGTGGCACATCATTATGTGCTTGGTGGGCGGTGGATTACTCGGCCGGGCAACAAACAAATGATACAAATGCCAGAGCATTTTTTTAAAATAATGACCTGGATTGTCACGAACCGGTTGTGGTAGAAAAACTTTTTGCTCGTCTAAAAGAATCGATAGCCATTCGTGGTAAATGTTCCAACAGTCTTTTATTATGTCTTGGTGTTCGTGCGAGAGCTGCAAGCCGTACATGAGATTTTCAAGAATCCAATTGACTTGTTCGACACTGTCCAAACTTAGCACATCTGCTTGAGGCACGCTTTCAGACGGATGATCTTTGAACGGAAGCTGAAATGTAGTGAATTGAGAAAGATATTTGGAACACGACTGGGCAATGGGTCGTGATATGTGTTCGGGAAATTTGTTTAATACAGATTTTTGATTTTCGATTTCTTTTTGTATTTGATCTTTTAATGAAGTGTAATTATTAAACATGTTTTTTTTTTTATTTTTGTTTATATTTTTGTTTATGTTTGTTGTTGTTATTGTTGTTAATGCTGTTGTTGAAATAAAGAATAGTTAAAAGATAAAAAAATTATTCAAATAATTGAATGGTGTTAAGAATTGAATTAATGTGTTCGATAATTGATTGAACACTGACCCGGAGTATGCGCGACTCCTTGGCCGACCAGTTTATTGTAATCGAGTTAGAGTTAAGGCTAAATTGACGTTTGATTAGATTTTTTCTTGGCTCTTGGTCGACGCGTAATGTTTCGTAAACTATTTTAGCATGCTTTTCACACGAAAACGGAATAGTTAGTTGAGCAGTGAGTAAATCATTCATTTAGTTCTAGTTTTTTGTTTTAATTTTTTACTAATTGACAAATGTTTGCTCTTTCTAATTCTAAAAGAAAAATTAAAATTCAGTTAGAAAAAAAAAATTTTAATTTTTTATGTTCAACTTTTTTTTTCTCTTTTTCTTTAAAATGGATTTTATGCGCTTTCGCAATAGCATAGATATTTCAATATGCTTTATATGCTTTATTATAAAGATATTTTAAAATAAAATTGCAAGTTTTTTTTGTTTTTTTTTAGTTTAATTCTTAATGTGCAAATTGCACGAACAGAAAAAAAAATTTCAACTTTTTCTTCTATTTTTGTTGTTGTTATTAAAAATAAAAATTATTAACGTATAAAAGGTTTTATTCTAAAAAATGTCACCATTTAGATATACAAGATTTAATTCAAAGTCCATTTCTATCAACTTAAAAAATGGACAACAAAATTGTCTATTGACCGAAATAGGAATAAAACTGGATATACAGTTCCAATCTTGGATGGGGCAGTGACCCCTAAAGAAACTGTTAAAGAAAAGGACTTCGCTGTTTGTTGTGTCTAACTATCTAAAATGGAATAAATAATGTTCATCTGAGGCGTCTAAAGCCAACAGTGTATTAGATCAGATCAGAAATGCGTTTGTATGTTTGGACAAAGAAACTTTTAGACTTTTATACATAGGCTTTGTCAGGCCGCATTTGTTAGTATTTGGACCCTTCAACGAAAGCTAGCATAAACATCATCGAAAGAGTCCAAGAAGAGCGTTCCGTTTTTTGCTTTTGAAATAATTTGAATGACAACAAATATAATTTTTATTCTTGGTTTCAGCTTTTCATTAAGCGAGATAAAAAAAGAAAATTTAATTTTTTAAATTTAGTTTATTTTATTTAATATTTTTAAAATGCTAAAAAAATTTGTTATTTTCAGGAGCAAATTGTTTTTCTTAGTAATTATTAAAAATGAAGCAGGAAAATAGTCAATTGTTAGCTTGATTATAAGCTTTTATAATTGATTTTTTATATTTTGCTATTAATTTCGTCAACCAAGTAAAATATGAGTAAAAAAAAGTTTAAATTATTTCTTGCATTTTTTGATGATTTTATTAAGCGAAAAAATGTTAGGTATTTTTAACAAACTATGTACAAGCTATTCTATAGTTTACAGTAGAAAACTTTTTAAATGAGAGCAAAATAATTTAAGATTAAAGTAAAAATATTTTCATATGAGAACAAAAAATTCTTAATTTTAGGTAAAAAAGATACTTTAAAGTAAAATAAAAAATGACATTTTAAGGTCGGCAACTCTAAAATTAAATATTAATGCAATAAAACAAAGAATTAGTTCATTTTTAAAAAATTCTTTTTTAATTTAGAAAATAAACTATTTTAAAAAATATTCTATATTTTTTCGGTTGAAAAATTTAAAATTAAAGAAAACCGGAAAAAACTTTAACTTAAATTTGCATTTTAATTCAACTTAATAAAAAATGAATAATTTTCAAAATAGTTCAAATAAAAAAGAAAAAAAAAAAAAGCAAAAAATTCAAATAAATGTCATCGTCATCGAAAATTTCTATTTTTTAGATAATAAAATTTTGCAACGTATTTTGCTAAATTAGAAACTGATTTTTCCGCATGCCAAAAATGCCGCAAAATTCTGAATCAAGTCAAACAGCCGTAAGCGAAACAGTAACTAGTGAACAGCCAATTTTGGCCTCAACTTTGACTCTAGAAGCCCTAAAAATAATCAAAGAATCACAGCAACAGCATGGCCTACGCCACATGGACTACCAGCGCTACAGATCTTATTGTTCGCGTCGAGTCCGTCGAGTTCGAAAGACTTTGCATGTTCAGTGTGGCCAACGCAAATATCAGAAAAGAGAGCTAACCGAAGATGATCTAACTGATTCGAAAATTTTGCTAATTCCTCTATTCCAGGCCGAGCGAGCCTGGTCCTATGCCATGCAACTCAAGCAAGAAGCGAATAGTGAGCCGCGTAAACGATTTCATTTGCTCAATCGGCTTAGAAAAGCCATCAGACATGCCAATCAGTTAGAGAAGCTGAGCCAGTCGGCCAAGTGCGACGCTAGAACTAAACTTGAGGCTCAAGGCTATCAGTCTTTGTTACAAGGGCTTTTCAATTTTGAAATGCAAAAGTGGAAAGAATCATTGAAAAATTTTATTTTAGCCAAGAATATTTATGAAAAATTGTCTTTAGCTCTTCGTGGAGACGATTCACAAATTTATTACAATCAAAAGTGTGAGGAAATCGAACCAAATTTAAGATATTGTAACTACAAGTTAGGTGACAAAAGTGCTCAGAAAGATCTAATCAATTTGAAACTAAAGTCAATAGCTGGCTCCGAATTGTCCGAGACAATAGACAACTTAATTTCGGAGACAAAAGAAAAACAAGTGATCACATTTTCAGAAGTAAATTGGCGCAACAAAATAGCATTGCAAATAAAAAATGAAAAAATACGCTTTTTTCTATCTAACGTACAAGAGTATGAAAAACAATTGCAAACAACAGACATATTTGATTCCAAAATTAAAATATATGAAAGTATTCTTAAAGAATCAGTCGACACTATTCAAATAGTGCGCGATGAACTTAAACTAGATCCATTGTTTCAGAAAATTCAAAAAGGCGCTTCACTTCAATTAGATGACAAGCCGTCCAATTTGCTTCTTCTATTTGCCTATTTGTCTTGGACAAGAATTAACAAGACAATTGAGAGAAATTTACTAATGCTCGATGTGTACACATCACAATTGGCCACTTCTAGTCAAGTAGACGATGGATCTAAAGTCAAAAATGTTAAACCACAAGACATAGTTCGTTTGTATGACATAATAATACAGAATTATACTGATATGGCCCAATTGCCAGGACTCATTGCCGACCAGGAATACCAAAATGACTCTGAACTCACTATTCTATACTACAAAACGTTTAGAGCCTATTACATTAGCTTATTCTATTTGGCAATAAAAAAATACAAAGAAGCCATCGGATTTTGTTTCAAAGTGGATAGCTATTTGAAACAATTGGATTTGATGATTAAAGAAATGAGAAAAACCGAGCTTAGAATTGACGAAATGAAATCTAAATTGGAAAAATTGAGAATTGATTTGGAACAGTTTAAATTCAAGCTTCAGGCTGAAGCGTTGCTTGAGGACAAAATGCAGGACTTGAGCATTAAGGAACAAGAGCAAAATAAGGAAAAATTGGAGAAAATTCCGCTTACTGATCGATTGGATATTTATGTTGAAGATTCTAGTTTGTGTACACAAGCAAATGTGGCTCGTTTGGCACTCAATTTTGAACCTATTTCTTGCAAACCATTGTTTTTTGATTTAGCTTTGAATCATTTGGAATTGCCCAATTTGGATGACAAAATTGAACAAAAACAACAAGCTCAACAAGGAGTAAAGGGTTTTTTCAAAGGATTTTTTGGTTTTAAATAAATTTGTTCTTCATAGTTTTATTATTATTTAAAAAAGAAAAAAAAAAGTTTTAAGCCGAATAAAATAAAATAAAAAAAAAATTTATGCTTTCAAATTTTTAAATAAACAAGTAAATTTATTTGACACGTTTTACATACAATCAATCAATATGACTCGCTTAAATTAGATTTTATATTCTAATTGCGAAAATAAGAAAAAAATATTCATAAAGAAAATTGAATTTTTAAAATAGAATGCTTGTTAAATTGCTTTTCTTGGCTTTGATTAAACAATCTTTGACCAATTTGACTCTCGATCTTGATCAAATATCAATAGACACATTGACTAAAGAAAATTATTTTGACCAAAATCGTCATGTTATTTTAGTAGCTTGTACTTTTGTTTATTAAAATTATCTAAAAATTTTACTATTCTTTTTTTTTTTTTAAAGTAAATCCAAATTCAAATTCTTTGGACAACAAGAAAGTGAATGCTTTGAATGATCTTAAGCGTGCAGTGGATGAGACGAACCACAATGAAGGACTTTCTATTAAAATTCATGCTATAAAAGATGAAAAATTTATAAGAAAATATTCAATTTTAAGATTTCCCCAGCTTGTTTTCTTTAGAGATAGTCGTCACGTTATGTATAAGGGAGAATTAAAGTCAAATGATTTATTAGAATGGTTTGAGATGTTCAAAGAGAAAAAAAGTGTTGATTTGTCTGATTCGAACTTTGAACATGATACTCAAGCATCTACTGGAGCGACAACTGGCGACTGGTTTGTTTTGTTGTGAGCATTTAATTCTTTCAAGAAAAAACATTGACAAATTTTGATTAATTTTTTAATTTAAAGTCACAAGACAGATTGTAAATTATCAAGCATGATAGAACCAACTTGGGAACAGGCATCTATGAGACCTGAAAACCAAGTAATTTTCGCTTATGTCAACATTGATCAGAATCCACATTTGATGCAACGATTTGCCATCAGCAATTCACCAAGTTTTATTTTGTAAGACAAAAATAAAGACACTATATCCAAATGTTTAATTTTATTTTTAAGTTTTCGCCAAGGATTTATGTATAAATACGAAATTGGCAAGTATGATGTGGATAGCTTGATTTCGTTTAGCTCCAAATGGTACAAGAATGTCAAGAGTGTGAAAGTACCTGTTGAAAAAAGTTGGTTCGATCGAACTACTGATTCGATTGTTAGAGTTTTAAAGCAACAAGAAATAAACTATTTTTATGTTTTAATAAGCTTAGTATCAACTCTAATTATAATTATAATAATTGCTATTTTTTTAATTAGAAATCAAAAAAGCCATAAAACCAAAAGCTTAAATAAATTTGATTAAATGAATAAAAAATTTTCAAAAATTCTAATCCAAAAAAATAATATCTAATAAATATTTTTTGTTGCCTGTATAAATTAGATAAGAAATAATAATTTTAGTAATTTGGTAATAATTTTAAAACAATTTTAATGAAAATGAATCAAATAATTAGAAATAAAAAATGAGAACAAAACTCCCTACTTAAAGCTAATTTTTGTCTTAAATGTCTTATCATGAGTAAATTTACTTTTCAATATGAATAAAAATTTATAATATTCTAAATAAATGAATTAAAAAAAAAGCTTAATTTATTCTATTTTAATTTAGTAATAAAAAATTGATTTAATTATTTTAAGTTAAAATGGATCAAAGACGAAATAATGCAACTAAAACAACTTTAACTGAAGAAGATATTGAGTTTATTTTAGCGAATACAGACTTTGAAAGAGATCAAATACTTGAATGGCATGAAGAATTTAGACTAAAATGTCCAAATAATCGTTTGAATAAAGCTAATTTTATAAAATTCTACAAAAGTCTTATACCTGGCGACTCACCTGCCGAGAATAATTTTTGTGAACATGTATTCAATGCTTTTGACACAGATAACAATGGCTATATTGATTTTAGCGAGTTTTTGATAGCTTTCTGGATTCGTGCCAAAGGTTCATTAAAAGAAAAACTTAGCTGGTTGTTTGACATATATGACATAGACAAATCTAACTATATTACTCCATGGGAATTGTCCAGAATGCTTAAATTGGTCTTGAGCATGAAAAATATCAACGATGATCCTTATTTGGTGGCCAAACAAATATTTGATGATATTGACCGAAGCAAAGATGGTCGACTCACCAGACATGAATTCATTGCCGGATGTACAAAATACGAAAAATATCGAAATCTTTTTGCACCTTTTTGAAATATTTTTTTTTTTCATACATTACAAATTTTTACTCATTATAAATAAAATTTCTATTTCATTTTAAATTTTCTTTTGAAAAAAAACAAAATTTTTAAAAACTCATGTCAGCTTTTAAAAAAAAGCATTTTAAATTTTTATCAGTACACAGAATCACAGAGTTTATTTGTACACAGAATCTATTTTCATACAGCCATAAATTAAAAATTAAAACATTCTTTTTAATATATCAAAATGTCAAAATGACACATAAAATTTTATTTTATTTTTGTATAGTAATAATTAAAAATTTTACTCAAATTTAATTATTCTTATTCTCTTGATTGAATAAATAAAAGATTTGAAAAAAAAAAGTCACAAAAAAAACAAGCCCATATTTTCTTAGATTAAAATTTTTTATTATGTAAGGATAAAAATTTTCAATAAAAAAATGCTCTTTAATTTTTTTTCAAATTTAATTTTTAATATAAAAAATATGTCTTTAATTTAAGTTCGAGTCTATGCTAGTTAGTTATTTACCTTTTTTAAATTACCGGTTTAAATGATTGTTATTCTGTTTTTGATTTTATTTAAAGAGCTAGATAATAAACAAACTTGTGTTAAAAAATTTTCGAAACCTTGTCTAAAATTTTTATATTTGTAACCGGTTGACTTGTCTATTTGTTTGAATAATGTATTTAGAGATATTGAGAAAATCGTATAACTTTTGAGAAAAAAATAATTTTTTTGATTGTTTAGAATAAAAAAATAAATGGCTTGTTGAACGAATGACAAAACTTAACGTTCACTGTTCATTTAAAAAAAACCAGTTTTGGTGATATTCTTGACAAAAAAAATAATATAAATAAAATAAATTTATCTTTTATTTTTGAAAAAAATTTTATTTATTTTTTTTTTTAATAAAAAATAATTTAAAATGTTTGGTCCAAATGGTCCTCCTTTTTTAATTAGCTGTCGTTTTATGATAGCAGTGTTGGTCTTTTTTGCTTACACAATTCAATACATGCACAAAGTGGACCTTTCAGTTGGTATTGTTTGCATGATAAACAACACTTGGCTCTCAAGCACAAAATCTGAACATAACTCAACAGAAAATGATGAAAATTGCCTATTTGATTTAACAAAAAAAAGTAGTGAAAATGATGGACCCTTTGAATGGTCACCAGATATACAGGGTCTTGTTTTAGCATCCTTTTTTTGGGGCTATTTGGTAACAGAGATTCCAGGCGGATGGCTCTCGATGCGTTTTGGCAGCAAAATAGTTATTCTAGTTGGTGTGGGAATTTCATCAGTGGCAACTTTATTGATGCCAATCGGAGCTAAAGGCCATTACGCTGTTTTGATTGTTCTAAGAATAATTGCTGGTCTGGCACAAGGAGTTATGTGGCCTGCGATGGCTTCTTTATGGACACAATGGACCCCACCAGCCGAACGTTCAAAGTTAATTGGCTTCGGCAATTCTGGATCTCAAGCTGGCAGTGTTGTCGCTCTGCCTCTAGGCGGCTTTTTGTGCGTAAATGGTTTTGATGGTGGTTGGGGATCAATTTTTTATATATTCGGCATTGCTGGCATTGTCTGGTGTGTTGTTTGGTTTATACTTAGCTCGGATTCTCCCGCTACTAATAGATTCATTAACGAAAATGAGAAAAAATATATTCTTAAAGAAACAGAAGATATTGTATCCTCATACAATGAACATGAGTCTTTAAGTGTAAAAATTAATTTAATTATTTTTTAAATATTTTTTTAAAGAATTTAAAAATTAAAATTTTTTCTTTTTGACTAGAATACACCATGGAAATCAATATTCACAAGCAAAGCTTGCCTTTCAATTTTTGTCACACATTTTAGCAATAATTGGGGCACTTATACATTCTTGACAAATATTCCATCTTATATGAAAGATGTTCTTAAATTTGACATTAAATCTGTATAAATTAAAAATATTTTTTAATTTTTAAAATTCTTTTTAAATTTTTTTTTGTTAAAGAATGGCTTATTGTCAGCAGTTCCATATTTATGCTTTGGACTGACAACTATAATATCAAGTAATTTAGCAGATATTGCTTTGCGCAAAACTCGTCTTAGTCGAACAATATTGAGAAAAGTAGCCAACAGCTTGGCAAATTTAGTACCAATGGGTGCCGTAATCGGACTGGCATTTGTGAGTTGTAGAGAACCGGCTGTGGGTGTTGTTTTGTTATCTATTGGCCTGGCTTTTACTGGTTTTGGTTATGGAGCAGGCTTTATGGTCAATTCAAACGATGTCGCTTCTGGCTATGCTGGAATTGTTTTTGGTATTTCAAATACATTTGCCACCATACCAGGCATTATAAGCCCTTATCTAGTTGGAATTATAACAAAAAATGTAAATAGAAAATAATGAAAATTTATTTGACTAATAAAAATAAAATAAAAAAAATTTTAGAAATTACAATCCGAGTGGAGAATTGTGTTTTTTATTTCGGCAGCCATGTATTTAATATCGGCACTTTCGGCCATTTTTTTTTGCTCTGGTGAAACCGAAAATTGGGCCAAAAAGACTCCCATCCAGCGCAAAACCGAAAAGAGCTTGAAAAATTTGCGATCAATTGGTGTCAATTTGGATCTGGAGCAACATGGTATTTCAATGGACAATGTTAGAAGTATACACAAAAGTATGGCCAATTTGCAAAAAGCGGGATCTAAACCACGCATTAAAAAAGTTATTACAGTTACACTTGAAGAACCAAATTTTGATATTGAAACTTAAAATCAAAAAAAATTAATTAAATCTAATTTTTTAATTTTTTTTATTCATTTGTTAATAAAATATAAAAAAATTTTATTTTGGTATAACATTTTCTGGAAATTTTCCCAAATAGTTTCCTGGTGGAGTATAATTACAAACACCAAAAGTTTTTCCATCTTTAATCGAAATACCACAGCCTAATTTAGTGGAGCTCTTCCAAACAACTTGAGTAAAGTGGCCCGTTTCTTTTTTAGCAGAGATAAAATTAATTTTCAAAAATTTAGTTTTAAAATACCTGAAGAAAAGCCCGGGTTATTGAAATCATAAGCAGATATTTCGTCATACCACATTTTTACAAATTGTCTACCAAACGAGGCACAATCAGTTGAAGCTGAACTAAACCATAAAGCTAAATTTTCTCCATAGCCAGGAGTTTTACTGTGAACAAGTGTTTTGATTTCATCACCAAGCTTGTTTGCATAAGCTGTAGCAACATCAATAACCTCTTGGTCCAAAGTCAATGGGGGAACATGATGCATAGCACGATAACTATTGTGAGCTTCTAATGCTGCAGAATTGAATTGAGCATTGCAATCATCAAGAGAACCAATTGTTGTCTTAGTGGTAGTTGAATCAGATGTGAATGAAACTGAAGGTGTACTTTTAGTAATTGTAGTATAGAAAGAGGTTGTTTGTGAGATGGGAGATGGCGGTATCGTTATGGAAAAACTAGTGTAACTAGGAGATGTATACTGCATAGTACCAGAGAATATTGGGCCGGGCGATCCATTAATTATCTGACCCACTGAATGTTTGAGCCAACAAGCTCTGTTAAAAATCAAATAGGTCCAAGCACTGCATCTTTCAGTAATGGCACAGAGTTGACAACAAGCGTCTATTGATGGTACAATTGTTGGTATTGTAAACAAATCATTACCATAATAGTCAACATTGTACAAGATTGAGCATGTTTGCGAATGAGCTCTATTAGCAATACTCAGTAGACCAATGTATAAAATAAAGTATTTCATCTTATTCTATCAATTTGGAAAAAAAATCCAATAAAATTTATATTCGTCAAAGTGTAACATTATATTTTAAAATTACTCGCTTTTATATTTACATTTTAAATCCTAAAAGTAATTCAATAACTTAAATTGAAAATTTTTTGTTTTTAAAAAATTAATTTAAATTTTAGTCCAAATTTTTAGTTTTTTTTTTTTTATTTCTTTTTTGTTTTAATAAAGTATTAGTTTTCATTTTTTATTTTCTAAATTGATTAAAATTTTACAATATTTTTGTTTAAATTGAATTAAATTTTATTTTAAAAAATTAAAAAATAAACCATTTAATAAAAATTGTTTGTTTTTTTGAATGTTGATTCAAAAGCCATTTTTCTCTTTAAAAAAAAATAAAAAAAAAGATTAAAAATTTTTCAAAATGAGAAAAAAATATTTTAAATTTTTATTCTAAAGCAACGAGAGGAGGGTATAAAGCTTAGTTAAGTGCAAATACAGGACTAATTATGGCTAATTTAATCTACATTAAAAGAATATTCATTTAATCTACAATAGTCAAAATTACGCTTTAATATTTTTAATTATGTACTTAGAGATCCTGAACGAAACGTGGCTAGAAATGCTTTTACAGTCTTTAAACACAGTGTAAAATCAAATTTAATAAAAATAAATCAAATTAAAAATTATTTTAGGCAAAAAATTACTTTGTGATCGGGCAAGCATTGACCAAAGCATTCGAGCAGCAATGGATCGGCAAGAACTGAATCATGGAAATCCTGGAAAGAAAGCCGACTGTCATGATCTTTGTCCATTTTTCTCAAAGCAATTTCAACCAAATCTTTGATACCTTCATCCGGGTCTTCTTCTGATGGCTGTTTAATAATACTTGTCTTTAACATTTGAAACATTTCTTCTCTTGAAATATAACCGTCTCCGTTCAAGTCGTATACAGTGAACGCATAGCGTATTTTTTCCTCATTAGTTCCTCTTAAAAAAATGGACAGTCCTTCGACCCATTCGGTCATGCTTATGTAGCCGTCATTGTCTCGATCAAAGGCGCGGAAAACACGGTCCATTAGTATATCGTCGGTCATGTCAAATGAGTTGTGCAATACATCGCGGAATTTTAGTCTATCCATTCGGTCTTGGTTTTTTGTTATTGTTTTGTATATGTTCAAAAGAGCTTCAATTTCACTTTTACCAACTTGAGAAAAAAAAAATTAATAATTTTCAAAAAATCGGTAAATTTTTGTACAATGGACTTTTTTGGCGCACAAATCATCAATTGCTACTTGTACCGCCTTTCTAGTTATGTGATGTGCCGTGGTCATTTTACTAGTGGAATTAGCGAAAACCCGTCTTAGTAATAATTATTTAGTTTAGCTTGAAAATTATTTTTGAGTCTTGGCTTAGCTTCAAAGCTTTGTTGTCATGGAAACCTTTCAAAACTTCTCAATGTAATAATTATATTGAAAAATTTCTAAATTTTAATTGGGCTTCAATAAAATTTTGTTTAGTATAATTTTTTAAATTAAAAAAATTTAATAAATATGTTTTTTATTTTAAAATCAGCGGAAGATTGAATATTTAATAGAAAAGTTTATTTTGATTTTTTTTTAATTTAAAAATTTAAACTTTAAAGAATTGAAAATTGATTTATTTTATACAAAATTTAATTTGTTCGATTTAAAATATTTTCTGAGAAAATTTAAAATTTTTAAATTAGAGATTCTCAAAATTATTATTTTTTCATATTTTAGTGATTTTAATTTTTAAGCCCTGAATGTTCTACTTTATGATGAAAAACAAGATCAAATTTTTATTAAAATATATTTTTATTAAAAATAATTTAATTTCAAATAAAAAGCTTAATTTTTAAACGGATGTTTTTTTGCTTTTTTCTGTTTATTTATAATTTAAATTATTTAATTAATTTTTAAGCTCTTTCTACATGCCAAAATGCATTTTTTATTCTATTTCTTAGTTTATTATAACCAAAAAATTTATTTCAAATTTTTAAATTTTTATTTTGGAATTAAAAATGGTTCTTCTTGCTTGCTTAGTACTTACAATTTTAATGCAACGATATAAAAGTACTTTTATTTAAAATGCTTTTCAATAATCACTAAACAAAGTCTTAAAGCTGAAAATTTTATATTTAATAAAATAGAATATAACCCTGAATCTTCTGGAACAAAAATTGCTTCTTATCGAACCAAAAGTCTCATAGATTGTTTAAAACAATGTTCTATCAATGTATTGTGCATGTCTGCTCAATACTTAAATAATCAATGTTTTTTACAAGATGGTATTAGAGGCAATAACTCTACTAAAAATATTTTTATTAAGAGTAATTTAGAATTTATTTATCTTAATTGAATTAGATAATTTAAATAGCAAAAATAGTCAAATTTATATCTGATAAGGTTTTGTGAAATTTAGTACTATAAAATAGAGCAAAATGCCAAAATTCTTTCTAAAACTCAATAACAAATTATTTAGGTTCAACATTCATAATGGTATTATTAAGTAAATTTTAGTTAAACACTGCAAATTTAGCACAATTAAGGTTTTGTTAGATTTGACTTTAGTCCATTTTTCAGAAACCTTTTTTTGATCTTCATAAATGATTTACCAGAGATAGTAAGTCACTTTTGTAAGCTGTTTGCGGATGACAGCAAATTGATTAGTGTTATTAGAAATACTCGTGATAAAATGCTAATTCAAGATTACATTGACAAGATGGTTGAGTGGTCGAAGCGCTAGAGTATGGAGTTCAATGAGTCCAAATGTAAAGTAATGCATATTGGCAACTCAAAGATTGCCAGGCAAGAAATCTCAA